>CM066256.1:7445719-7700719 GCA_033675135.1 Frankliniella intonsa | reverse complement strand
ACTCGGCTCGCTCGCTGCGGCCTACTCGCGCTCATCGCGAGGGCTACTCGAGCGAGCGTTAGGCTCATTATGAGGGTGCCCGGCCCGGCCCGGCCCGGCCCGAGCGTGCCGACGAACAGCTGGAGGCAACTTGCCGTGCAAATACCTGCCGAGTACGCCCCGCCCCGCCCCGCCCCGCCCCGCCCCGCCCAGAACCTTGCCGTGCTAATAACAGCAACTCGAGCAGGTTGCGGAAAGTAGTTAGCGGAGGGATTCACTTTCCAGATTCCCGCTCCCGGCTGGGCCTGCCTGCCTGCCTGCCTGCCTGCCCTGCCGCACCCATCATCGATATTCCGCGGTGGGTACGCATGCATAACGGGTTGTGTGGGAGGGGGGAGGGGGGAAGTACCGGCAGGAACTGGCCCCGGCCCGGCCCGGGCACTAGACAACGTGCCTCCGAGGTACACTGTTAGGAAAACCCAAAGGTGAACGCCAACGGACCGCGTGCGTTCCGGTTTCTCCGCGTCACCAATACTCGTGTAAAAGTGCGACTGAGCCACCACAGCCCTATACTACACCGCGTCGCAGGTCTGGCACGGGGACCCGCCCCGCCCTGCCACGGTAATGGTCGCGCGTATTGCTTACGTCAAATGCCTTTGCACCTCAAGGTAGCGGCAGAGCCGGCCCCGCCCTGCCCCACACCACCCCGCCCCGCCACGTCGTTAGCATTGCTTCTAGCCGTATAGATATACACAGTGGTGCACGCAAACCTTACGAATCCCTTTCATTTTTATTTTTAACCAGCTTGGTGGGGGACGAACACCAGAGTAAACGGAAAAAAAATGAAACGAACAGTAGGAAAAAGTGGCATGTAAATAATAGCCAGGGTCTGAAGGAATAATTTTTCTCGGCTGCGTCACCGCACACCACACCTCACACACTCCAGTCCTCGATAGAGAGCAGCGAGGAGAGAGAGAGTATATCGTTGTAGTTACGAGCGCAATTTAAGTAATACAGTATTCTTGTTCTTAAAGCAGCTCATAGTCCGAATTCTGACCTCCAGAGGTGGTCTCAAAGGTTAGAAAGTGTGGAGAGGGAGAGCGGAGAGGGAAAGCGGAGAGGGAGAGCGGAGAGGGAGAGCGGAGAGGGAGAGCGGAGAGGGAGAGCGGAGAGGGAGAGCGGAGAGGGAGAGCGGAGAGGGAGAGCGGAGAGGGAGAGCGGAGAGGGTGTGAAATGAGCGGGTGTGAAAGGGGCGCGATAAGGGAGGGGGTGAGAGGAGTGAAAGGGGAGGGGTGTGATATCCATCCCGAACAATGGGCCTTTTGTATGGCGCGGGGCCGGCTGGCCATCAGGGGTGGGGCTGGCCCTGGGCGCGAGTATGGCGGAACCTCGTCTGGACATTGACGTAGGTCACGCGCACCCCCGCGGGGCGGGTGAGAGAGAGAGGGAGAGAGAGAGGGAGAGAGAGGGAGAGAGAGAGAGACGGAAGTAGTGATTTCTCCGGTGAAGGGAGAGGCGTGGCGAGTGATTAGGACACAGCGTGCCCGTGCCGTCTTTATCACCCCCGTCACGACCAGGGCCAGCGGCAGGACAGGAAGCCGCAGGAGGCGAAGCGAAGCGAGAGCCCAGGTCCGGCCGCACGCCCCCGCGCGCCGCCCCCCGCGCGCCGCCCCCGGGCCGACCGGATGTGGGGGCGGGGGCGGGGCTGGCGACGGAACCTTCCCGGTATGCGGTAGGATTCCAACGGAAATCGGCGCGGAGGCGCCCCATTCGCGCTCTATACCTCACACTCTCCCCCCCCCTCACTCTCTCTCTCCCCATCTCTCTCTCTCTCTCTCTCTCTCTCTCTCTCTCTCTCTCTCTCTCTCTCTCTCTCTCTCTCTCTCTCTCTCATAGCTGTCAAAACGTTCAATTAACGGCTGCACTGCCGGGCGACAATTTATCAAAACGGCACTTTTTGTTGCTGTTTGGCTTTGCTTTTTGCAGCGGGGGCCCCCCAGATTACGGGCGAATTGCTCTATACCCAACACTCTATTTTTGCCACACTCATACAATGAGAGTAAGTGATGGGAAGAGAGAGGAGAAACACAACAAGTTAGGAGGGCCGCTAACCAACCAGGCGAAGAGGGGAACAGCGGGGAGGAGGAGGAGGAGGGAGAGAGGGGACAAAAGAGGGCAGTAATGCGTTAGGGTCACTTGATTCTGCAGTTTTTCCCAACCGAGCCAGAGCTGCATTCAATTTGAAGCTGGCTCTCAAACGCCGGGCGCAGCGCAGAGTTATTTTCTTTCGCGTGGGTGCACGCTGCGAGATCACTACCAGACATACAGGCTAGGCGCCCGCCCGGCCCGCGCTACACGCGCGTCCGCCGGGCTTGCCTACCTCCCCGGGCGCTGACAGACAGACAGACGGACACTCACCGACGACGCTGAGGTGGATGAAGTGCGACAGGTGCGGGGTGGTGGACACCTGGCACTCGTAGATGCCCGCGTCCCGGTGCTGCGGGTACTTGAGCTGCAGGATCCAGTCGTCCGACTGCGCCGTGTGCGTGGCGCGGAAGCGCTGGTCGTTGGTGTAGGTGTACCGCGCCACGGTCAGCAGGTGGATGTCGCGGTGCCGCACCCAGGACACCTGGAGACACAATCATAGCATTCAAGGTTAAGAAAGCAGGAGAGTACGGCCTAAAGGGATTGCAGGTAGAAAAGTTGCGTAAATTTCATGCATGTATCCGTAATTCTCCGTTAGTTTTTTTTGTTCTTTTAGCTTGAAAATGCATTGCCGCGCGCACACAACTTTTTCGAATCATTAACGAATAATTGCTCTAATGGTGCAAACGTGGCAGGTTTCGCGCAGCCAGCGCAACGAGGCCACTTCTTTTTATTCCTCTTAATGCGAGAGAAAGGAAACGGATTATCCATGTACGAGTGTCTAGAGGGCGAGGCGAGGCGAGGCGAGGCGAGGCACCGCGCTGCAGGTGGATTTACTGCGCAAGCAGCAGCGGCCCTGGCCCGCTAGATAACGACCAGCCGTTGTTTGCAGTGCACACCGTGATTAGGCGGCTGTGCGTAAGAGGCGGGGCGGGGCGGGGCGGGGCGAGGTGTCTCAGCACCAGGCTTGAGGCGGTTGGGGGTGCCGTTGTAAGGGGTCGGGTGTCGTGTGCCCCCTCTCTTCCCCTTATCCCCGACAGCCCCCACGCCCCCCGCCCCTCGTCCCCCCCCCCCTCTCCGACCCGGCGCACCAAACATGGCGGAGAAAAGAGACGAGAATACTCTCTGGGTGGAACAACCGGGCGGCCAAACTGGCAGACAAACAATGCCATAAAAGCATCCTTGAAATTGCCAGCGGAAGATTTCCGACCTCCCCTTCGCTGTCCCCATCGGCGTGCTGCTGGTCCCCCAGATTTCGCGCGAGCGCACATTCCCCCTGCTACCCCCTTTACCCCCTCCCCTGCCCTGCCCCCTCCTTCCCCCGCCCCTTACACCCCACTCCTTATAAGACTATCCAAGTTTGAACATCAGCATGTTTACCAAGTTCCACGTTTGGTCCAAGGAAGGTGCGGATGGAGGCGGGAGGAGGAGCAAAAGGATGGCGCGCCGCGGATAACTCAAAGATATAGTGGCACTCCGGCTTGATTGTACCTCTTCAAGGCACGGGGCGTGTACTGTACGGGGTGTGGCGCGCATCCCTACGAGGCAGCGGTCCTGCAGGACCCAGTGCGGCCGCGATAGCCTAGCCGAGCCGAGCCGAGCCGTCGCGCGCGGCTCTGATTATATTTACGGACGACATTTCTAGTTTGATGCGCGAGCACTCGGTAAACATACTGATGGCCTATAGCATTTGCGTCAACACAAGGCATCCGACCAGCAGACAGAATGTATCCCGCAGCCCCCCCCCCCTCCCCCACCCCTAAATCTAAATCATCCTTTATCCTCGCACGCAGCCCCTCCTCAAAGTCGCCGTGCTATGCGGATGGATGCAGAGCAGAGGGAAGAGAGGCGACAGAGAACGGGCGGGGCGACGAAAGGCGAGGCGGAGGCGAGGCGGAGGCGAGGAAGGGGAATTGAAGACAGGCGCGGCTCACTCGCCCTCACACAAACAGACAGCGGAAACCCCAAGGAAATTAAATAAGACGGCCTCGCCTCGGCGCGCAGCCAGTGCGCACCGCCCAGGCCAGGCGGCTAGTAAAGTAACACTGCTTAAACTACGGCCGCAACGACAGTCCCTTTGAGCTACACGCTCAGAACGCTTCCTTCCTTTCCAAGGTCGTATTTTTTCTTTGACATTTGGGTCCTCGAAAAATGGCCTGTTTTTGGATGCCATTTTTCCAAGTTTGGTCCTTATTGAGAAACGTATGCGCCGGGAGGAATGGTACTATTTCATTATGGTGATGAGACGGTTGACCCCATGACCTTTACAATCTCGAACAGCAACGCTGGGCGGGCAGGGGGGCACCTTCGCCAATCCTTGTACCCGCGCGACCTCACCCAATATCATGAATTTTTGAAGACCTCCTCTCTTTCCGTCCGCATATAAACTAACAGAGGGTCTGCCTCAGTCTCTTTTGTCGCGACCGTCGAACGGGGACAAGGTCAAACACTACACTGTGTGTATGGGCGCGCGCGCGCACGGGAGAGAGACAGAGAGAGAGAACGTGCGTGCGGTCGCAAACGTATGTGTGCGCAGTGTGTGTGTGTGTCTGTTTGTGTGAGTGTAGAGTAGAAAGACAAGTCCAATGTATGGCATTTGCCTGAGAAGTAGGTCGCGGGTCGCGCACTCCAGCTTGCTGGTTGGTAACAAGCGCAGGGCCGGGGGCCGCCGGTCCACGCCACCCCCAGCCCCCGCCGCCCCCGCCGCCGCCCCCGAGGCTCGGGACCCCGCACGACTAGTTTACAGGACGCCCTGCCCTCTCCGCCCCTTTATTGCCCCGCAGCTCTCTCCTACCTACGAAAATACTGCCCAATTTAATTTTCCACTCCATCGGACGCTAGCCGAAGTTTCCCCCACCCCCAAACCCAAGCCCCACTTCTTTGTTTCGCATGGCGGGACAGACAGCAGCAGCCCCTCATCACAGCGGGCGGGGTGGGGTGGGGTGGGGTGGGGTGGGGTGGGGCGGGGCGGTGCGGCGGGACGACAGGGACAGTATACTGTGGTCATGCATCACACACATATCGCTTTGCCCCCTCTACTTTCCCTGTTTCCCGTCCCCCGCACAAAGCACTTCAATTTAGAGGACGGCATAGAGGTGGTTGGTAAATAGAGAGAAAGAAAAATCAAAACAGAATAACCGTGCTGTTCACCTTGGGCCGTAGTCACCCGAGCGGGGAGGCAGGCATGCCTGAGCATAAGGGACGCCCCCAGCCCCCACCCCGCCGCGCCACGCTCAGCAGCCACGCCCCGCCATGCGGTGGACAAAAGGGTTATTGTGCGCCGGCTTTGGTACGCGCGCGCACAGCTCGGTACAGCTACACCAGCTCAGCGGCCACCGAAACTTTTGCATTAGTTGTAGTCGCGCCGCCGCTGCTGCTGCCGCTACCGGAGAATGAGACCGCTTACCCAGAGAAAATAAGCCCACTTGGCCGGATTTTCAGGTTTATCCGTCATCAGATCAAAAACACCACGGAAATCGTTCAAAATACCCAGTGAAAATTCGCGCGATAGTAGGACATTTACCAATGTTTAAACGGTGGCGCTGTCCCGCTGACAGATTTTCAGAGAGATTTTGTTGCCTTTCAGCTTGTTTCAAGTTCGTATGGTTGCAAAGAAAGAAAGACAACAACACAGCACTTCCGAGAAAAATCCCCTTTGGCAACAGCAATAAAGTAGCAGCAGGTAGTAGTTTAGTGATCAGCCCGCCGCCGCCCCACCTGCCCAGGCCGAGCGCCCCCCGCCACCTGCCCCCGCCCCTCCGGCATTATAAAGCAGTTGTTGTTGTCCCGGACTGCTGCAGTCGGTGCAGCGCGCGGCTGCAACAGGGCTAATGGGCCCCGCCCCGCCCCGCCCCGCCACACCCCGCCCCACCACACCCCGCCCCGCCCCGGGGCAGCAAAAATAACACACTGTCGTGAAATAACGATTACGGGACTCGCCACACGAGCGCACTTAAAGTACGTGAAAGACCAGCCAGCAGGCAGGTGCAGCGAGGCAGGCAGGCAGGCAGGCCGGGGCTGGGGCTGGGGTTGGGACTGGGAGAGGAGAGGGCTGCTGCCAACTGAAAGCAGAGAGGCATAACCCGGTCCCCCGCCCCCCAGCAGCGCGCCTGGATGTGACACAATAGAAACTTGATTGGTAATACCCTCTTTAAATTGCCTACCTCTTCTGTGAACCCCCCCCCCCTCTCCCCGGTCACCAGCCGCTCCGAACCTTTATCTTGTGAAAAGTTACTGAAGTCGAGTCAGAGCAGAGCACGTGGCTGTGACAGGGGGACGCTTAGATCTGGTGAGGAGGGAGGGCGGCTGCCGAGCGGAGCGCGCCGGCCGCCACCTGTGAGCAGCCACTATATGTTAAACTTTAAGGTCTCGCAGCCCGGTCTGCCAAAGATCCAAATAAAACGCCGTACATGCTCTTCGTCATTGAAACACCCCGGCCCCCTGGCTGCTTCTTGCTCCTGCGCCGCCGCGCCCGCTCGCTTTTTTCCCCGCCTGCCTCCAGTGCGGCTGTTTCTCGTGACAGAATGACAGTCATGAATCAGCATCAAGCGCAAGTGGGACGCGTCACGGCGCCACGCTGAGCCGCGACGCGCCGCCGCGACGCCGCCAGTCCCACGGGGAGGACGAGTAGTGGAGAAAGAGGAACGGAAAGCGTCGATTTCCGATTTCGGTCGCCAAACTTTGGGTCGGCGTGTTTTGCTTGGCCGGCGGGATGGCGCGCCGTGCTGATCGCTAAACGGCCGTCGAGGGAGGGACAGGGGATGGCAGATCGTTAGATCACCAAAGGCTTTTTGACCGTTTTTTTTTCGTCTTAAAAAGTTGAAAATAATTTTACATACTATTAGAGAACTGTGCGTACACGGTAAACGGCCCCCAAGGATTCAACATTTCCAAATTTCCAAATTTTCGGAGTATGTCTCGTTATAAAAAAGCGAAGAATAAAGAAACTCCCGATCGTGCTCATGAGCAAATAGGCAGTAGGCAGGTACCTCTAACGGGGGCCTAAACAGTATACTGTACTGCGCAAAAGTAAATTCGGAGTGTAGACTGCGAAAGGCCCTCTTCGCTCCCAGTCCGCCGCCTGGCTAGCGCCACTTGTGTAGCCACCGCTCCCCCGCACCGTGCGGCCCCCGGCCCGCCTGGCAGCCTAAAGTGGTGGCTGACGCGGACAGCGGCGGACAGCGGCGGCCCGGGCGGACAGCACACACTCGTACTTGAATGATTCAAACCGGCCCGCATTCCGAAAAGAAACAAGTGCCGTGTTTTGTCCCGCGCTGAGGCTCTCTCCTCTCTCGCGCCGGCGCACCGGCCGGGCGGAACCAGCAGCAGCAGCGCACCACACGCTCGCGGGGACGACACTACCCCCGCCCCGCCCCACCCCGCCCCACCCCGCCCCGCCCCACATGTCAGGGACAGACATCGAACAAGAAGAACTGCGTTTCCGGACAGCGCCTGCTTCCTTCCCTCATGCCCTCCTTTCCTTCCCCTCACACTCACACCGCTCCGCCCTCCTACACAACCCCCATTACCATGAGCCGCCCCAGCGCAGCCTCCACTCTCCATCATGAGTTTTCTCTGGCTGGTTCGGTATGTACCTTGATTTTGTTTTGTTTCTTTATCTCCCTCCCTTCCTCCCCGGAGGGAGCGCGCCGGGCGGGGGCGGGGCGGGGGCGGGGCGGGGGCGGGGCGGGGGCGGGGCGGGGGCGGACCTGGCCCTGAGGGGCATTCGGGGTGCACTGGCCGAACAACGAGAACGCACCGCGTGCCCAGCCGACGCTTCTGATATTGCCTCTGCCCCCTTCCACCCCACCAGCCCCTTGCCCCAGTTCAACATTCGGCGTGGCAAGCCAACGGGCCGGAGATATTTCTGCTCATTTCGGGGACTCGTTTCATTTGTTTTCCTCCGGGGCGTCCCCTCCGGCTCTGCGGACGCCCCCACCCCGCCCCGCCCGGCCCTGCGCACTGCTGCTCGCGAGACGCCGCGCCACGCTACGCCACGCCACCTGGGCGGCGGCAGGCTGTATTTATTTATTACTCTGCGCGGCTGCGTGCGGAACGGCTGGTGCAGGTGCGCGCGCGCGCGGTCGCACCGCCGCACCTCGGAGGCGTCCCAGTCCCACCCCGCCCCAGCGCGCTGCACAGAGGTGCCCCGCCCCGCCCCGCCCCGCCCCGCCCCGACCCCGCTCCGGATGCCGGTCTTATAGTCACCGCGCGCGACGAGGCGGGGTCACTCCAGGTCGAGGCGCGGACGGGCAGCCACTCAAATCTGGAAATGGCGTGCGAGCGGAGACTACACTTATCCACCAATTTTGTATGGGAACGTATACAGATGACATAAGTACACCCGGCTTCCAACTCCAATACAGAAATGTCTCTCAATTTAAGACCCCTGCGCAACGTAAGATCATTCAAAATGGCTTGCTTCAGTGCGCATTGTTTAAGCTTTTTCTTCCTTTCTTTTATACCTCCCTTTCTGCACGTAATCCTTCGCATTAAACTTTGTTTCCTGCTCGCCTAACATTTTGCAGGTGGAATACAATGCCAGGGGGCAATGCGACGGCGGCGGCCGGCGCGCCGCTGGCGATCTGCCTACCACGAGTGTTATGTCTCCCCTGGGGCTTTAACTCGCCATTTCACACGCTATTCGAAAATGCGAATGGAATGAGATGCAAAAGGAAAAATGTAATAACTCTCAGCCAGGACGCGGCCAAACGAGAGGATCCCACCAACAAATCGCCATTACATTAGAGGGGGAAAAATTGAAACGAAATTTCGCAGCTGCCATTCCACACAAAATCTGCATACCATTATCATCCACGTTCTCACCACAGGCACAACACGTACACCGGAAAAACAAAGGCACTACGTAGCACCCCTCAGGGGTGCTTCTGCACTAGTACCTTTACATCGGCAGGATTACCCCCTAAAGGTACACCTTTGGTTTAACAGTGTAACCAGAGCCGATACCTTAGAAAAAATAAATACGTGAAAAGTGTCGTAAAAATTATACGTGAAGCAGGAGGCCGACGACCAGTAACGCATAATTGAATTCATAATTTCATTTCTAATAATAGAGGTAAATCATCACGCTGCTATTGTCTATATGTAGACATTGAAGCCTCACAGCGCTCGATCTACACGGAAAATGAAAGAGAGCGAGAGAGAGAGAGAGAGAGAGAGAGAGAGAGAGAGAGAGAGAGAGAGAGAGAGAGAGAGAGAGAGAGAGAGCAGTGGCGGGGCCAGCATCGACGGTTGGCGCGCATTAGATTCCGTCTTCATATCCTGTATCAGAGCGTACTGAAGCGGGAAAAAGAAATTCGGCAGAAGCAGCAGCAGAAGCAGGAGGCAGTTAGAGAGAGCGAGAGAGAGAGAGAGAGAGAGAGAGAGAGAGAGAGAGAGAGAGAGAGAGAGAGAGAGAGAGAGAGAGAGAGAGAGAGAGAGAGGTAGTAACGGGAGGAGTCGGGCAGGAAATGACGGGCGAGACAAGTGAGTCGGACCCGAATGAGCAGCGAGGGGCATGGGGCGGGCGGATTGTCTAATCAGGCCTTGACAGGATAAGGGGAATAAAGGGTAGGGCGCCCGCCTCAGGACGGGCGGGGCGGGGCGGGGCGGGGCGGGGATGGGCGTAGTTTCCACGCGGAGGTCCGGGCCATTATTAAGGTTCCGTTTGTGTTCGATAAGACGTGATTGTCTCTGATAACAACGCGCCGCTGCAGTGGGAGCTACGATGATTGGTTCCGCCCCGTGTTTCTTGAGCCCTCATTATTGCTCCCTAATCTCTAAAACTATCACGTTAGGTCACGGAAAAAAGTGTGCGCCTCCGTAACACAAAAACCGGGAACGACTTATAACAGTTAAGGCGCAGCGAGGGAAATAATTGTAAAACATGCGTGGAAGACAAACATCAACAGAATACTGGGAGTTTCTCGATTTGCGAAATCCGCGCGAGGTTTCACAATTTTTAGCGGTGTTTATCATGACCGTGGCGGGCTTCCTCAAGCTGGCCTACGCGCCTCGACTGTACCGTCCAGAGCGCTTCTCTCATTTAACAACTTGGACGAGTGTCAATATACTTTCGATCAAGACCTTCGGAAAAAAAATGAATTTTCAAAGCAGCATCATGGGCGTTATTGCCTCCCGGGAGGTAAAATAACCACGCTGATTGCATTTGATCGGACCCACCTCAAACAGTTTTCACTGTTTGATGAGATTCAGGGCGGCCCTCCTCCTCTCACGCCTCATGTTCTTTCTCTCATCTCTTTCGATCTCTCTCTCTCTCTCTCTCCCTTTCTTTCTCTCCCGCCTATGCTTGGCCACGTCGAGCAGACAACGAGGCGGACGCGCGGTAAAGTAAGTACCGGCCTCCGGAAAGGAGTAGCGGAGACAAAATTAACACGGCGCCCAAAATTCACTCTCATTAATTAACTTTGAAAACCGCGGGGTTGTACGACATGATTTCGCCCTAATTTGCCTCGAGTGTAGGGGAGGTGGCGCGCACTCATTGCCCGGAAGTGGGCCAGGGGAGGGCGCGTGGTGGAGAGAGAGAGAGAGAGAGAGGGTGAGAGTAGAAGCGTGGAGGACAGAGAAAGCCGGAGGGCGAGGAAGGGAGTCGGGGTAATAAGGAAACCCCCCCGGGGGTGGAGTGTGGCGAGGCACTCGTGGTGGTGGGGGTTGGGGGATGGGGTGGGTGGGGGGAGGTTTGAAACCTGTCTGTGGCTATGCATAGCGGCCCTGAGACTGAGCGCAGCAGTAGAGATAAAATGTGGTCCGCAGCCGCCGCCCGCGGTCCTCTCTCCCAATGAGAACCATTTACAAATACAATTTGATTGTCATGCACTCTCGGGGATGGGCCGGGGAGAGGGGAGGGGAGGGGGGAGTGCGGGGACTGTAATCTCGCGAAACTCTTCCACTTGAGCCTCGCCCCCCCCCCTCCCCCACCTCCACCCCCGCGGGGCCGAGCCCTCCACACGCCGCCGGCCGCCCCGCGCAGGTCCGCTTCCTTATCTTTCTCTTAGGCTCCCTGCCCAAGAAAAGCGAAATTTTTATAGTAGCTTTTCGTGTGTTTTTCCTTTCTTGAGGTCCCTGCCCGCCCCCGGGCCGCCCCGCGCCCCGCCCCCGCTCCCCAATCCCTTCCAGAAACGTTTAATAAAGCACCCCTCTTATCTTGCACCAAGGGGAGGAGGGTCGGCTTCACGGAAAAAAAGGCCGCCCGGTGGGAAAGGGGAGGGAGGGAGGGTGGCGGAGCGAGAGGTGGGCTGCAGGGGAAGGGGTGGGGGTGGGGTCACCTAAATTGCCGGTTCAAAATTGAGGGGTTACTTACACGACAGTATCGAAGTGCACAAGCTTCCATATCGGTGGGAGGGAGGGGAGGGGAGGGAGTGAAAGAAAAAGGGGGTGGTGGTGGTGGTAGGGCACCGTGTATATAGGCTGGCGTGCTACAGGACCTGTAGAAGGATCGGATATAGGCTTCATTATGCAATTCACTTATTTACCGCAATCCGCAATTTTTACAACATTTGATAATAATTAATGTAAAAATTATTTCTTATCTCGTTTCAGCCTGGAACCTCCCTCACATATATTTGTTTTAGGTGAGGCCGCGGAGGGCGTGCCAGAGAGATGACTCGAGGTTTATGCACATGCCGGGTCGCGGGTCGCCGCGGGTCGGCCAGAGGGAGTCACGGACAGTTAAGGTCGCCGCCTTGGTCGCAAAGTTGGCCGCAGCCGTTCGAAAACTTCTCCCCCCGGACACTCTCTGGTGTGAGCCGCTGCCGCTACTGCGGGGCGTGGCGGGGCGGGGCGGGGCGTGGCAGTGGCGCCAGGAGTTACGGGGCTTTGTTTCTTGTTTGGAATAACCCTAATTAAAAGGCTGCGGCGCCGCGGCGCGCGCGTCCCCAGAGGGCGCGGCCGCTGCTCGAGACATTTCGAATGCCACGCGCGAACGTAACTCGCCTCCCCGCCCCACCTCAGCACCGCGACAAGTGCCTTCTCGGTGCCTTCCACCGCGTGGCCCCCGCACACTAAATTCTTATGCACTTTTTTTAACTCAAACACACACATAGTTATGATCTTCTACGTTCTTCCGTATAAATTTTGCTACCAAGCAAAAGAGTCATATGATTCATAGCTACTAAAAAAATTGTGCAGAGTTTATGTATTGAAATTATGCGCAACAGTAGTAGCATGCACACAAAAGTTCATAAAAATTTAGCGCGCTGCCCGGAGCAGAAGCGTCCGGAGGAGTCCGGCGCGGCGCGACAGACACCTTTCCCCTCACTGCGACACTCACCAGCCGGCGCGGCGCGGCGCGTCCCAGCCGCACTGCGCAGTGCCATCCACGCGGGATCATCCCCCCTTCCCCCGCCCCCGCCCCGAGCCGCTTCATTCCCGGCTCCCAGCCCCCTCCCTCCCTACCTCGCCTTCACTCTCTCGTTTTCAAAACTTCTCGCGGGGCGGGGCGGCCGAGGCTCGCCGTTTGAGCGGCGCATTTGTGATTCCACTCTGACGGGGCGGGGCGGGGCGACCAGACGTCAGCGGCCCAACTTCTCGAGAGCGACTGCCCATATAACGCCTGAGACGCGGCCCGGCCCGGGGACCGGCCTGCTGACAGTCAGGGCCGTAATGACAACGCGGGTGGGAGGGAGGAGCGCCGGGGAAATGTGACGAGACTTTGTGAAGCATTTCTCTCTCTCTTTTTTTTTTTTTTTTGCAGCCGCAGACGCGCTGAATTGTTGCAGGCGTCGCTCTTCCTGTCGCCGCCTCCTCAAACTGTACATAACACCCCCCGCCCCGACCACGGCGCCCCTCCCCTTTCCTCCGCGCGCGTTCTATAGAAACCTCTTCCCCGCCCCTGCCTCCCCCGCCGCGCCCCGCCCCGCCCCGACGATTTCCTGTGTGGTCCGGGTCGTTTGGTCTCCTCTTAGAACCAGGAGAGAGGAGTTAAGTGGTGGCCGTAGCAAGGGCGAGAAGCGAGCGAGGGAGAGAGAGAGAGAGAGAGAGGGAGAGAGAGCGAGAGAGAGAGAGAGAGAGAGAGAGAGAGAGAGAGAGAGAGAGAGAGCGAGAGAGAGACCGAGAGAGCGAGCAAGAGACAGAGAGTATGGGCTTAACCGCGCGCGCTGTGTGGTTTCCATTTCATAGTGATTATGCAGGCGATTTAGACAGTAAAGACGCGGACAATGGGGGCGTCCAGCCTGCCGGGCGGAGGTGAGGTGCGGTATGTATGGCGCTGTATCGGCTTGCGCGGGGCGGGGCGGGGCGGGGCGGGGCGGGGCGGGGCGGGGCGCGGGGCGTTGCGCGGGGCGGGGCAAGGTGAAGTCAGAGGTCGCCGCATCGACAAACGGGAGGCAAACAAGTGTTCCAGAGAATGGGGGGGCAGAGAAAAGTTTCTAATCAGGTTTTATTTGCGTCTACTGGCCCGGCGGCCCCGTGCTGTGACACGTAAAGAAATGAAACAAGGGGTTTTTCCAGCACAATGCCACCCCCACCCCCACCCCTCCGCTGCTGTCTCTTCCCTCACGGGACGGTCGATTGGTGAGGACTCTGCCAGGTGTTTGGCGAAAGTTGAGGAGAGTGTTTGGAGAGTGGCGCACGCACTCAGGTGGGACAGCACAGCAGGCCGACGACCCTGGCAGGGCAGGGCAGGGCAGGGCCGGACGAGCCGGCACGGGGATTTCACCCCGCAGGAAACCGCCCCCTCCCTGACGGAAAATCAACACAACACGACTTCAAAGCAAAATTTTTCAAGCCCCATTAGGAAGTGCCTATTGCTTTCGCCCGCGGAACTTTTTCTTTTCATTATTTTTATTCTTGACAATGGCCGCTTATAGCCGCAGCAGGTTGTGTCAAACCGATATACACGACATTTTAATGAAAAATATTACGGAGAATAAGGAATTATTTGAGAGAAGTTCAATGTCAAACTGTCACTAGAAGCCCATGTTTTTACTGGGTGCTGTAATTTAGTTTTCTCGATTTTTTAACGTTACGTTCCAGACAAATTTCAAATTCCCACAAACAACAAGCCACACGCCCCCCTACCCCACCCCCGCTAATCCTGGGTATACAACATACCCCCCCGCTCTAGGGACCTCCACCCGCCGGGCGGCCAGGCCAGGCCCGGCACCAGCCTAGCCGCGTTACATTAGCTGTGATGGACGATGCCAATTTTGTGGCGAGGGGGATAGTGGGGTTAGGGCGGGAGGGAGCGGGCGGGGTGGGGAGCGTTTGCACACCAGCGTGTGCTTCTGTCGCTCAGCCGGCCGGCCGAGGCGCCGTCGTGGCGTGGCGTTGCGGCCGCCGCCACTCAGAAGCATGCCGATTTGTTCTGCGGGCCGCTGCTCCGAGGAGGAGGAGAAGGAGATGAAGAAAGCCAGCTAAAGCCCTTCTCCCGCAACCTCTCCGCCCACCGCGCCCGCGCCGCCACGGTTCCAAAGGCCTTCAGAAACACTGTTCTGAGACCCACAAAGATTTTAATACCGCAGCGCTAATTAGCTAGTCTAATGGCTGGTGTGGCGCATTCCATTATCGAGTAACGGAAATAACCTGACCAAAAGAAGAAACCTGACCTTAACCCCTAAAATTGAGAGTAATGGCAGCCCTTCCCCCTCCCTTTTTTTTCGAGGGTACTACCTGCTTTTTCTGATTGCTTATTCTTATTCTCTCTCTCTCTTTCTCTCTCTCTGTTCAATACGCCACGTTAACACGCGTGGTACTAATAGTCGGCGCGATGACCGAGCACACGCGGTGCTCACGCTCGCCCGCGCGCGCACGCCGCAGCGCTCACGCACCACGCGCTCACGCACACCGGCCTAAGCGCATGTGTTGCGGATCATGAATCACATGAGGCTGCATAATTTACGCCCGGCCGGCAAACTGCTTCGGTTCATGTTTTTGCGGCGGGGCAAGGTGCGGTGCGCGCGCGGTGGTCGGGCCCCCGCCACCTCCAGGGCCTAACCCAACCTCTGCCTTGTGCCCCGCCTGCCGGCCTGGCCTCCTGCCCCCGCAGCCCGCCACCACACCGCATTTCCTTACTCGACGGTTTTACGGTCTTTATACGCCGCGGAGGCTTGCGTTGAGCCGCGGTTACAACCGCACCACAAGTCTGCCTCGAGGGTGCCTCCACGCACTTTTCTACAGTTTCGCTATTCGTATTATTGATGTGTTTTCCCTCCCAATCGGGCTTCTTGCAGCACATACGTTACTGACACTATACTTTCGTTGGTGCATGAATCAATTTGTTTCAGACGAACATGATGCGCCAGCCGCATTGGGCCATGGCCGCCCTGTCCCGCGGGGGCGTCCAGCCCGATGGGGCCCCGCCGCCGCCGGTCCATCACGCCGCAACTACTATCGCTGCACACTGATTCGTTTCGGACGCCTCAGAACGGGACCGACCGGCGCCCAAATTGGACGCGCCCAGCCCAGCCCGCCAAAGTCGGACCGCCATTTCGCCATTTTGGCCCCGTAATGGAGAGAGAGCGCGCGCGCGCCTGTGGGAACCAAAGCGACCAGAGGGCCAAACGAATTGGGGCAACGCGCGCCTAAATTCAAGTAGGGGGAGGAGGGCGGGGGTGGGCTCAATGAGCTAGGGGAAAAGGGGTCGGGTTAAAGAGGACCAACTTCACTATCATCTTTATAACAAAATTTCGACGGTGCATTTTACCGTTTGGGGGGCACGGAACGGATAGTGTACGGTGGGGCGCGAACAGATAGCACCAGCAGCACCCCACCCAGACCCATACACACACACACACACACCCTATCTCTACTGCACTGTCCATGTCACCCTGTCCTCGCCCACTCTCCCTGCGTTCCTCTCATCCCACCGTCCCCAGCATTCTCTTCTCTCTACCACACACAAACAGGCGCCCACACACACACACACACACTCCATCTCTCTCACACGCACACACACACACACACACATTGTCCGCGCCACGTGTGGCCCTCTCGTGAAATTTAACGAGAGCCATTTAAGCCCGATAGAACGACGTGGGTGATTGGCGGCGTGTGAATTAACAACGGGTCTGCGCCACGTTGCCACCCGACACCCGTCTGCTGCCCCCCCACCCTAGCGGTACCCGACCGGAAGGACGCCGGCCCGCAGTTTTATCCCCTCTGGAGGTGCCATTCAATAATGGAACCGTGTTCTGTCGACATGTCGCCGACGATCCCCTCCCCAATATCGGGGACAGTAGTTCAAGGTCATGCGTGGAGAAGGAGAGCGTGGCGGCCTCGCCTGCGGGGCTGCGTATCATGCAAAGCGTTAGTGAGGCGGCATCGAAAGTGTCGCGTCACCGAGGCCCCCCCCCCTCCTCCCCTAGCCCATTCTCGGCCACCTGACCCGCCGGCCCGACCCCTATTCTTGCCTAGTCTTATCGCCACTGCCAGAATGCGCCTCGAGCCCATGATAAAGCTACCCTTGACCGGCGTCAAAAATATTTGATCGGCGTTCCAAACGACGCTTCAGGGCTTGACTTTTGGCAGAGGCTACCCTGATACCTGTAAACACCGAGATTGCAGTATCCCTTGCTGTATCATCTGCTTCAAATTTCAATCTTGACCGACATTTTTCATTTCCAGGGATAAATATTAAGTAAATCATCCGCTTACCCCACCGCACCCCCCTGTTTTATGAGGAAACATTTTCATGTCGGTCGAGGAGAAACGCTTTGTGCAAAGTCTGGACCTGTGACTGGGGCCAGCCTCGCCGTAGTCAGGCGACCAAACTCTAAACAGTCCTAATTGAGTGCAATGTCATGTCGCCGGCGGAGTACGACTCAGTAGCCCAGGGCCGGAAGTAGGGCGGGGCGCGCTCCTGCGGTGCTCCACTGCAAAATAAGGGACCCAAAATAAGGGACGAGTGAGTATTCCTTCCTGTCCCGCAACGCTTTTAGCGGGTGACGAGCGCTGACACCGGGGGAGGGGGGAGGCTGCTGGAAACGGAAGACGGAGAGCCAAGCCAACACTCTTTTCACTGAATTCAACGCGTAGCTTATACGGTTAAAATTCACCGTAAAGAATAGCTCCTCAGGATTCACCAGTGAAATTCGAAGTAAGCGGTCCACGGTTTGGTTCAGGTTTTTCTCGGCGCGTCGGCGCCTGTCAGACTCTGGGTAGGCCATCCCGCAGTACACACGTGCACCTACAGCCACGACGTTGCCTACCTATCAGGCGCTCGGAGAGCTTGCCCACTGCAGTTCGACCTACTTATTCCGCGTCCCAACTGTGTCAATTCACTGGGAATTAGCGTGAAAAAGGAAACCTCTCTGGGCGTGCGCTGGAGTTGACTGCGTTACCTTTCTCGGGAGCAGGTAATCTCATGACGTGACGCGGTTAGGCGCCCGGGCAAACAAAACTAAACCAACACGGACACAGAGGAGAGGGATGAAGTGGAGTGGGGGGGTCGGATTTCAAAAGGACTCGGTGGCAGTAGGGGATGAGTGGAAGATGTAACGAGAACGAAATCAAATTACAGCAAACCGGGCGGCGCACGTTGCACCTCTCTCTCTCTCTCTCTCTCTCTCTCTCTCTCTCTCTCTCTCTCTCTCTCTCTCTCTCTCTCTCTCTCTCTCCCTTCCCCCCTTCCCCGTGCCGCTCACTGACCACTCCCATTCTTCATTCTGCCTAACACCCGCACTGGAATTACAGAAATTGTGTTAGCCTAGGACAGGCCCTGCGGCCGCGACACTCCGGCGTTATTTTTTGTCGTTTCGTCTGCGCCGAGCCTACTGCGATACATGTAATTCAAGTTTGAAAGCGAAAAAAAGGAATAGGAACATGCACGACTTTGCAATAAATTTCCGAGGAGAATCATATGTGATGACAAGGAGGAGATACAATTCGTGCAAGGCTGTAGAGAAAGGATTTTCACACACTCTATTTGATTACATTTTCCGACACTGTCCCCATTTTACGTTCTTTCATGCGACAAGGTCACAACGCTACAGCGCACGGCAAATATTTCCAAACGCAGCAGCCCGCCTCGTCCTGCCATCCCCTGGCGTAAGTATTACGATTATTTAGTTTTATTACTCAAAAAGAATTGTTTGAGGCACGCGCGTTGGGAGGATACACAGGTGCACGGCGGGGGCCAAATAAATGCAAATCTTCGCACGACGCTAATTGGCTTTAGGTCTGCGCGAGTGCGAGAGAGAAGGTCGTCCGAAGGACGAGAGAAAGAGTGAAAGAGAGGAAGAACGGGTGAGAGGCGGAGCCAGAGATGAAAAGAGAGAGAGAGAGACAGAGAGCATTCTAAAAAGCTTATGGCGAATTTCACTGTACGCTACAGCTACAGTTAACCCTGCAGCACTGTACTTACAGTAAATGTCACTACAGTGCTGCAGGGTTCACTGCAGCCGTAGCTGACAGTGGACATTCGCCGTAAGCTTTCCTCAGTGCGAGAGAGTAAAGGACAGACACACAGGTAGCAAATGAGTCAGAGAGGTCGATAGAATGAGAAATCCAGGGAGATGGAAAGGTACGTAGCGGAGCAAAACGAATGAGAGAGAAAAAGAGAGCGACAGAAACAGAGAGACAGAGAGGAAGAGGATAGAGAGAGAGAGAGAGAGAGAGAGAGAGAGAGAGAGAGAGAGAGAGAGAGAGAGAGAGAGAGAGAGAGAGAGAGAGAGAGGACACAAAGGGCGAGGCTAGCCAAGTCTGGGAACAGCGCACGTCCCGAGGGCTCAACTCCTCCGACTGCTGGCCAGAAAACGCGGCTTTCCTCTTTCTCTCTCTCTCTTTTTCTCCCCTTCCCTCCCTGCCCCTGTCCTCTCCTCACCCGACTGGCTGCCGCAATGTGCAGCCCCTACACACACACACACACAGTGTAGCTGTCCCACGGCAGGGACAGCGGGTTGCCTACCCTCCAGAGCGAGACGCCCGGGGCAGGCAGACGGAACTAAATAACGGAACTAGGGGAAACGTTGTTAACATGCTGACTAATTATCTTCTCGCCGCGCTTCCGGCTCCGCGCACTGCACTGCATCACGCGGCGCGCTATAAGGTCACGAGGGCAGAGAGTAACGCCGCGTATCGTTATCCGGGATGCAGCGGTGTAACGCTATATGCAGCGACCACCTTCGCTCTGTAGTGGCTGCTGAGCGCTTCCAAAAGGTTTACCGCGTTCACACGATATAATCTAGGTAGCGTGTCTTGGCTTTAAACCTAATTTCTGCTTTTCTCATTTCCACTCCGCTCCACTTTTATCGGATACTCTTCATCTTCCTCCGGCGCCGGCCGGGGGTACCACAACCGCTTTTCCTTCCCTTTCTCCCCCTCTTCCTCCTTGCTTCCGGCACAAAGAAGGTGGTGGCAAAATAGCGTGAGAAAGGCGTGGCATTACCATGGAGATGGCAGGCCGAGATGCGTAATACCCTCGCAGTAGTGTCTTCCGTGTACCCTGCCCCAGTGCCCCAGCCGAGATGAACTTTACCCCTCTCCTCGATGAGGAACACTTAACTTCTCGCGCCACCGTTATATAACTCCGTGTCGTGTACCCAGGCGCGAAAATAAAAATAATAAATCGCGGAGAGAAAAATTACCCTTCTTTCTATGGCGGCACGGTGCACATCTTTGCTTCCTCTGAGCCTCTCTCACAACCTCGCACTTCTAACCTCCGGTGCCGCCCCGCCCCGCCCGACTCTCTTGCGTCCTCGCTCCCTCCAGTTCCTGCAGGCTGCCTGTAATTTTCCCCACCCACGGAATGCGTCACGGAAGAGGACCCTAGTTAAGCCCCGTCGTTAGCGACGTAAGTACAAGGCGGCCAAAGCAGTAACCGGCCAGAGAAATCCCGCTCTATTATTGCCCCGGCCTCGGATCAGCCCCCCTTCATAGGCATATGCGTCGCCGTTCATTTACAGTGTACCTACCGGATAACTCGAGCTGTCTGTCGGCGCAGCCGAAGACTTTCGACAGCTGCTGTGAAAATATTTTTAGGCTCACATTGAAAGCATGCTGCTCTAAATTGCCCTCTTCTCCCCCAACCCCCTGCCAGTCTCGTCTCACCAGGGCCCCTCCCGCCCCCCTACCCCAACACCTCTCCGCTTTGATACCACCGCCAGGCTGGCTTATTAGAGCGAGCGCCGACAGATTGGGTTATTCTATCGGATCTAGGACGTCTGGGGCACACGGAGGGGGAGGGGGGATATCCCGGCCCCACCCCACCCTGCCGGTCCGGAGGGAGCGCCCCCCCATCCCCCGCACCGACCCACCCTCCTCGCGGGAGCTATTGCGTCGATGATGCCAGCAAAGTTGCATGACATGCAGCGAGAGACTCCCCCCCTCCCCTCCCCCGCCCTGCCTACTCCTAAACAGGGGTGAGTATAGGGGTGCGGGGTGGAGACATTCAAGATGGAGAGAAAGCGAGAGCAAGAAAGACGCAGAGAGTAGCAGAGTCTGGCGTGGCAGGGAGGGACGGGGGAGGGGAGGGGGATGTTCTAGAGAGGCGGCGGGGATGAAGTAGCTAGCTGGCCCGGACCCAAGCCAAAGCGGCGCGATGTCCCCCGGGACTTAGCCATCACGGCCGGGCCGGGCCGGACCGGGCAGTGTTCAGTGTTTGAGGCCCGAACCGCCGTGACCACCACGCCCGGCCCTTCAATTTGACCCTTAAAGACCAGCCCCCGCCCTCCCCTACCGCATCCCCTCCTCTCTAACGCCATATCTCCGCACAGGCCCTGTGCTTAGCAAAGTACACACGCCGCCGGCCAGCGGGCCGCTCAGGACGAACACTGCCTTAGGCCTTGCAGCACTGGCGAATAAGTAAGGGGAGAATGGAGGTATGCCAGCATTCAAACTTCTCCCAAAGGTTGAAGCCAAGCTCGCTAAAATACACTAAGAAAAGCTGACGGCGAATTTCACTGTAAACTAAACTGCTTGAGGATTCACTGTATAGCTTGTAGCGAAACTCTCCGTGTAAGCTTTTTTGTAGTTAACGTAGCTAATACTGTGTCGGCGCAGGCCGCCTGAAAGTGATTCGCGGAACGACGGCTGGTTCGCAATTGCAGAGCGGCCGAAGTGCCGACACCGGTATTTACAGCCGGAGTGTTTTTCGTGTGCAAGGTCCTAGATTAAGGTCAGGTTGGGGGGAGCGCGCGCGCGCGGCTGCTGGTTCCACGCTACGCAAACGCGGCGCCGCCGGCGCACATGCCGGCCGTGCCGAGCCGGGCCTCGGCTGCTGATGGATGAAGATACTCGGCGGCCGGTGAAATTGCAGCTGGGGGGGGTGGGCAGGGGCAGAGGGACGGTGCCTCACTCAGGGGATTCCAATTTTCATTACACGCACACTGCGTGGAATGGCCGCACGGCGGCGGGCCCTGGCCCTCAGAGAGGCCACCGCGGCGCCACCCCGCCCCTCCCCGCCCCCTCGCCCTCCTTGACTGGCTACCGGCTCGCCTTTCGTCTGTCCAGCCAGAATAAATTAAAGAGCCACTCGGCCGCTTTCGACGGAGGGAGGAAAAGAGAAATTTCAAGAGACGGACCCGGGGTCTGGGGCTGCCGGACGGGGCAGGGCGGGGCATCCGTAGTGGCACTCTGACCCCGAGACTCACCTCCAAAAGGCCCCGGCCCGGCCATGGGAGGCAAGCGGGGATTTGCGGCAGCATGCTGCAGCGCGTTTCACAAAACGCTTTCGCACGAGTGGAATTCCCCCGCTGTCCGCGCGCGAGGCGCGGGCCCTACGTCGTCGTCGTAAGGGCGATTTCGCCCTCCGCGCACTGGGTGCTGGTGGTGGTCTGGTCTGGGTGCCTGCGGCCGTCGCCGTGAGGCGGGCGGGGGTGAGCGAGAAAAAGAAGGTGCGTTAGGGTTGGGAAGGGGAGGGGAGGGGGGGAATAGGGGACATATTAAGGGCAATCGTAAGGTCCTTGGCGACACGCTGCTGACGGCACCAGGGCGGGGCGGGGCGGGGCGGGCAGTAAAAGGCGGGGCGAGGAACATGACCACGCGCCTGGCACCTCACCAAAGCCAAACTAGCGCGAGAAAACACTGTAACGAGCGGCCTTTGAAATGACAGCAGCAGCAGTAGAGTGTACTAATAACTGTAACAATAACTATGCCAATAATAATAATAATAATAATAATAATAATAATAATAATAATAATAATAATAATAATAATAATAATAATAATAATAATAATAATAATAAACTAATGACCGGCCGAGCAAGTTGACCGCAGACACTCCTGCGCGAACACACCCGCGGGGTGCTGAAACGCGCCAGGAGTCATGTTCCGGGTAATGGGAATCAATGTACCTGGCCTGGCCCGTGTATGGCTGTTGGGTCAGCCAATTTGTGGCGGGAGAGGAGAGGGGCGTGACGGAAAAGTGAAAGAGAGGAGCTTCGGGCTGAGGTCGGTGGCGGAGGGGGAGGGGGAGGGGGGAGTACCCAATCAAGCGCTGACCGGGCCGGCCCGGGCCGCCGCGGGCAGCCCCAGCAGCCCATCGCGTCGAGTGGGGAGGAAAAACGCGCACAGCAAGCGCGCTGCAAACTTTCTTACGCGTTCATGATACAAATTGTATAGTATAAGAACTTTTCTCCCGCACGGTCCACAAATTCAGGTGGAGCAGGAGAGAGAGAAAGAGAGAAAAACGTAAAATATACGGGCTCAAGTTGGAGCCGCGGGGCGGAGGGGTTTACTGTCCCACACGCGGCAAGATGAGCAAGCAGGCGTTGATGCACCTTTTATTCTTCTTTCTTTTATGTCCGCGGACCGCGGGTCCCTCATGCCCCCCACCCCCCTCTTTCCCTCTCTCTCGTTCGCTCCAGACCGCTTTCGTATATTCTACTTCCTCAACCCTCTCGGCAGAACGCTCCTGCACCCCTCTGCACCCCTTACATACACACACAGTGCACTGTGACAAGATGCGAACATGACATCCGGCGACAGTTCAATAATTGCCCATATAGTCTTTTTTCTCCACTCGCCGATACCCGCGGGTCGCACGAATAGGGGCGTTTTCCGTCGGCCCGCGAATTTACCGGCAGTGTGCGCTTCAATACGGCGAATAGGGCTGGGCCATCCATACGGGCCGGGCACTTGCTCCGATAGAGGGTAGGGTCGCTCACATGGGGGTCGGGAGGAAGAGGTGGGGGGAGGGGAGAGGGGGGTCGACCGCGCTGCGGGTCCGGTGCCAGCGAACCGTTCCACACAGGCGGTGTTAAAGATCGCAGCGCTTCGGCCGCCACGCCACCGTTTTTTTCCCCACACACTACCACACACACACACACCGCGCGTCGTCTGCTGGTCGACAAATGACTGCGTCGAGCGCGGGGAAATTAAATGATAAAACAGGCGGTTTAAGACGAAATGAGACGGACAGCGCGAAGGAAAAAAGGGGGGGGGGGGTGAGCAACCAAAATCCAACGTTTGAGACAATGCGGAGTGCAAATCTATCGCGAAAAAAATTACCGAAATAACCAAGCAAATGGAGCTTGGTGCTTGCTATGGCCCATCTAACATACTCAAACAAAGGCAGTTTACCAAGGCCAGCAGTCTCTCTTTGTCGCTATCTCTCTCGGCCAATACGGAGGCGAGTCATTCCCCCACGCTACTACTTCGTTGTGACGCTCTCACAAGTCCACCCAAACTTTCAGCGCGCGCTTCTGTGCTCGCATTTGCGCGCAAACCTCGCATGGCAGAAGGACAGAAGGAAGGGCCGGGCGAAGGGAGAGGGAAGCTGCGAGTGTGGGCTGAATTTGGGCGCTTGCTCGTCAGAGAAGATAAAGGAAGAAACGGGGGTCCGCCTAACTTGACACAAAAGTGCCTCATAACGTTATTTTGCCCGTTAAAGTTACAACTTTTATATTCAGAGGGGTGACTGACTTAACGTTTGCCTGATAGAAGGAGGACATTCGCCAGATTTATTTTAGAAACCTACACTAGAGAGAACTTTGATGGATTAATATTTCCACGGCGTGAGTGTTGATATGTTTTACGTTTGACTTAAACATCGGTTCGAGAACCCTCACAAACATTCCACAACCCCCACAAGGATCGAACTCACAAGGGACATAAATACTCGCGGATAAGCAGGGAGAGTTAGGAAGCGAGCTGTCGGTGTCTTGGCCGGCGGGCGGCGAGGGAAGCTGCAGTGGTGGCAGAACAAAGAGCAAGTTGTTTAATGCAGAGGGACCAGAGTAGGGCTCTCTTAACTTCGTCGTGTTCTCAGAGCTATAATTCTGCCGGCTGGGCTCGCGCTCCACGCCCCGCCACGCCGCGGCAACCTTTTCCCTCTCGCCCTTCTCTCTTCCTCCTCCTATGCCCTTTCGACCTTACAACGCCGAATCCCGGCGGCGCCCGGCCGCATTCCGTCAACTTGAACCCGATGTTGGCTGCGCACTCGCTCACCGCACCCGCAAAAACCGCTAGGCGCCGCGCATGCATCTACCCCCATTTCTTATTTTACACAACAGATTTCTGCGCACTTCTCCTCTTTTTTTTTATTATTTTAAAATTAAGGCGGGACTGCGCTGGTTGACCCTTCAAAAACACACGGTGCGGTCCTAATTCGGGGCCCGCCGCCCCGCCGCCCCGCCCCCTTCTGCTCCGCGCGGCGAGACGCGGCGGCCATCAGCGGCAGCGCTTATCAGGGGCGTCCCGAAACGCGGCAAAGTGGGGCGAAATTGAAATTTGGGTCGACGGCGGCAGAAGAGAGAGAGAGAGGTCCGTGTACATCTTAGCCGGAAGGCGGGGCGGGGCGTGGCGGGGGCGGGGCGGCCGCGCTGGCGAGGCCTAGGGGACCGTTCGCGTAATTGGCTCGCACCGCCGCGAACAGCGGAATAAGAAATTGAAACACAAAAGCGCGGAGGGCCGGCGGTGGGGCGCGGCAGGGAGCAGGGAAGTGGAGAGGAGAGGGGAGGGGAGGAGGGGAGAGGAGAGGGGAGGGGAGGAGGGGAGAGGAGAGGAGGGGAGAGAGGGGCAGGGCCGCGCGCGCGCGTGGAAGTTAGAGGGGGTCAAGGAAGTCGACATCCCAGACGGGTCATTTTGCGTCTCTGCATCGCTCTGCATGCATAAGAGAGCGTGCCCAGCCTGCGCGCCGCCGCGCCGCCCCGCTCCGAGGCTATTTAGCGACCTGACGCCGAGTTTTAACTCCTAAGAGGCTGTGGGAGTCCTCCAAGTTCTGCCAGCCCCGCCCCGCCCCGCCCCGCCCGGGTCGGCCGCGCCCCACACCGACCTCCTCTTCCTCTCAAAAGACAGCCAAAAGTGGGCACAGAGAGCAAAACAGAGGCCGTGCCCACAACACAGCCGCGCTCAAAGTAACAAAAAAGCTACCGATGTATAGGCCTAGGTATCATTTGGAGCTTTACTGCTAACAATAAGTTAACAGTACCACTAATCATTTTGGTGGCAATTTGATGAAATTTACCATCCAAATTTTTCACCGTTTTTTCTGCTTTCGAACTGTCCGAGAGGTGCAAATAACGCGTTTTTTTGTGGTATAATGCGACTTACCGTCTTGTTGCCCAGGTTGCGCACCCGGCACGTGAGGTAGGCCGTCTTCCCCAGCAGGGCCGTGACGTTCTTGGAGTGCGCCTTGTCCACCCAGGGCGCGTGCGGGTCCACCGTGGTGGGCGGCGTGGGCAGCGCGGCCGCGGTGGCCACGGTGGACGCCGGCATCGGCGACGTGCTGGTGTCCAGCCGCTCCCCGGCCGGGGCCGAGGCCCCGCCGACCACCGCCGGCGCCACCGTCTCCAGGTGCTGCTGCTTCGAGTTGGGCTCGCGCTGCGCACACCGCCCTGCAACAGCCAAAGGCAACCATGTACATGACACAAATTTGAGTTTGCAGTAGACACGTCCTTCTCCATTTGGACTCTGTGGAGTGCGTTCGGAGGCAGAGCAGTGTGAGAATGGACTGCTGGACGCGGGAGAAAAATCATCGAGGCGCGGTCGTGACGGCCAACCCCATGCCCCCCCTTATTGTGACCGGGTGATGAAATAAATCAAACGTTTGCCATCCATTCTCCTTTATTTGACAGGCAGGCCCTCTCGCTTTGCGTTTTCACTCTCTGATGGGTCAGCTGCTTATCAGGTGTGCAGTCCAACCGACTCGTGCCAATAAATCAATGGGTCCGTTAAAAAAAAAACAAAAAAAAAAACACAAAAAAAAAACACCGGCCTCTTGATAAAAAAAAAAGAAAAGGATCAAAGGAAGAGTTTGAATCCTTTTGAAACTCGCTTTATTTTTCTACGTATTTGATTAGGACAGGTGTGCAGCCCAGCGCAACAAATAACTTTAGGCCCTGCCGGTGGTGGCAAGTCCGCGCTTTGTACTTCACCTCAAAGCCGCAGCAGAGAAACCAGTGCACGGGTAACGCCAGTTTAGGCCATGAGGTGGAAAAAAAAAATAAACATGTTGTTGAGAACTAATTATTTTTTCCGCAGAAGTGAGTCAACTCGCCCTAAGGACTCCCTCTCCCGCTAAACGGATCGCTGATGGGACTAAAAACTTTGGGTTCTGCTCGAGCGATCCGCGCGGGATTGACAGTAATTACTGCTCCGTGTTCACTCGGCCGCGCGGCCACAGAGTGAGAGCGAGTGGGGCGGATAGAAGCGGAGAGAGAGAGAGAGAGGGGGGGGCTATATTATACACTGAAAAGAGGTTAAAAAAGTGCGCAAAGCTTTAATGAAACAAAGTGGATGAGCCCGTCCCGTCGCGTCCCGTCACCCTGCTCAGCCGCGGGCGTGCTGTCCCGCAATGCACCCCTGTGCGGCGGGCTGCCTACGCCGCTCGCTGCAGGCGCTAGGAGCGCTGTAAGCAGAACGCATCGGAGGTTCCGCCGCATGTGTTACAAAATCAAAACAGGATTATTTAGCCCACGCAAGCAGAGGCGCCGCCACCGCCGCGCCGCAGAGACGAGGGCCGTGGTGGCTAAGCTCTTCATCTTGCGTGCGCGCTACACACGCGGGCGGGGCGGGTCCATGCCTCTTCCCCGTGCTTTGAATATTCTCTCTTCATGACAGCCAAATTTCTCATTCTGACCCGCTGGCGAAGCCACAAGAAACACAGGTGAACAGGAGCTCGTGGGGCTCGTGGTCGCACTCACACAGACGCCTCCCACACATACGCACACCATCAAAGCTACCGCCCACCCTAACAGAGAACGCTCGAAAATCTATGCATAATAAATGCCAGGCGCCCCAAGCGACATCAAGGGGTGGGCAGCCACACGTCCAGCACACAGTAAAAATAACCATCAAATCAATAATTAGACCGATAATAACAGCTGGGTGCTCTTTGGTTCAGAAAATTAAATAAAAATAACAAAAATTAAGATAGATACATTGCTTATACAAAATCAGGATTGCAAGGGAGTGCGCGCGGCACAGATTCGACCTGTTACCATGCCACCTGCCCCCCCCCCTCCCCCTCCCGGGTGCGGCGGCTGCTGTGCCCCCGCGGCACGAACGCCAATCCCTATTCGAAGCCGGTCCACGAATATCAATCGAGTTATATGACTTGACCTGGCGCCGCCTGCGCCGCAGCGGCCAGCAGTTTGTAGCAGCATCGCATCGCCCCACCGCTTCTTTCTGTTCGCGCGGGAAAGTTTCCAAAAGAAAGAAAAGCTGCGTTTGAACGTCGATTGTGTGTATGGGTGTGTGTGTGTATGTGTGTGTGTTAGTGTGACAGAGGGAAGAGAGAGAGGAAAAGGTGCGCGAGAGGCCTCTCTCCTTGGGAATTCGCACCCCGCTCCACTACCTCCGCGAGAGAGGCAGACAACGGTAGCAGAGCAGCAGGGGCGCGGCGGGGCGCGCGGGGGCGGGGGGGGGAGAGGAGATTGAGGCGGAACACGATTCGAAAAGGCATCCCAGGCACGCCAGACGGGACCAGGCGGCGTCGGCACGTTGTTCGGTTCAGGTGATATCGCCGTACAGCCCGCGCCATGAAATTAATGGAAAGCTCTTTTCGGCCGCTCGGCTAGGGGGGGACGCGCGCGTGGGGTAGGCTCACGGAGGGGCGCCCGGGGAGAGGGGCGACCACAAAGCGGAGGAGTCGTCGGAGAATGCAGGCAGCACTCAAGGCAAAACAAGTACAATGCTATTCGTAAAATAATGTGGAGCGGCTTTCATCTGCTCTTTATAATGTGGTAAGACACGCGGTTGCGTGCGCCCGAGAGTGTGCGAAAGGAGACGGGACGGGAACTTCCCCCTCCAACATCAATGATTGATAGCCTGACGAGCCACGCCGAAGCTCCGGCCGGGAGAAAACTTTGAACGTTAAGACAGGAAAGAGGAAGAGTTGAGGAGGACGGGGAGGCGATAAGGAGAGAACGGAGGAGCCGCGGAGAAAGGGAGAGACGGACAAGATGAAAGCGCGCATGTAAGGGGTGCAACACGTGATCTGGAAGGCAGGGCGGGGCGTGGCGGGGCGGGGCGGGGCGGGGCGAGGCGAGCGGCGCGCCGCCGGCCACACTATTTCACATTCAGGCAATAAATCTCGACGAATTGCGAACGCTCCACTATCTGACGTGCCTACTGCCAGGCAGGCAGGCAGGCGGGCGGGCGGGCACTGCGCTCTGCATCGCTCACTGGTGGTGGGGAGGGAAATAAAAACCCCTAGCGAAAGGAGAAGAAGAAAATAAAAAGGAAGAGCAGAGAAAGGGAGAGCGGTGGGGATACCTGCCCTGCGGGGCGCGAGGATACGTCTCCAGAGCAGCAAGCAGGTGACCATACCATGCCATCGGGGTTGACCGAACACGCACACACTGCTGCCCGGTCCGGTCCGGCCCCGGGGCGGGGAGGATATCATCTCCTTGCAACTCCCCTTATCATTGCCACCAGGGCCGCATAAAGAATGCCTCCATATCTTTGGAAACTTGTGCCGCCTTCCTTCCTCCCCCCGAGCGGCCGGCGCACAGCGCGCCGAATAGGCACCCGCCGCGGCGGCATGGGCTGCATGGTATGGCAGGCGACCACCCTGCGGCTCGCTCGGCTGCTCGGACGGTGCACTTTGGTTCTGCAATTCAAGTTCCATTTCCGGCTTCCAGAGAGAGCGCGCGCGCGCATCTGCACGGGGCTTATCTCGCGAGGGGCGAGGCAGTCCGGACAACTTCTTGATCACGGGAGAACGGGCACGGGAAAAAGGCAAGTGCGAGAAAGAGGAAATAGAGCTGGGTGCAGTATAAAAGTGCCAATCTGTTCCCACAAGGCGTGAGGGGTACGCTTAGTGAAATTGACAGTAGCACTACATTTACTAGCGATATTGTTTCAACCCATTATGCTGATCTCGCAGGCGAGAAGATGGACTTGGCCAGGTGGTTTGCATGCTGCACTCCTTTCTGAAACCGCCTCGGTCGGGAGGGCAGAAAGCAAACTACGTGGAAAAATAAAATAAACAAGGAAAAGAGAGCTGAGCGTCCTAGCGCGGGGGGAGGTCAATTCTTCTAAATGAATCGGAAAGTAGCGGCTGACGGCCGAGGGACGCCCCCCCCCCCACAATCCAGCCCACTGCGGGCTCCCCGCAAGCGCGGCGGCGGCGGCGACACGGTGTGCGCGGTGAGATAATATAAGAGCGGGAAAGCCCAAAAATGAAGACGGAGCGGCTTCATTTTTTCCGCATATTATTTAACGACCCTGGTCATTAGCAGAGGGGTCTCCATTTCTCAGTCGGTGGCCGTGATTTCGCAAGTAGGGGGCGGAGAGGCGAGGGAAGGGGCGCTCCCGCGCGCGCGCTCCCGCCCACCCAGTCGCCCATGGCGACCGCGTGCGGGGGGTCCCGACGGGGCGGGGAGAGGCAGCAGGGAAAAAAGGAGGAGAGAGTAAGAGAGAGAGAGAGAGAGAGAGAGAGAGAGAGAGAGAGAGAGAGAGAGAGAGAGAGAGAGAGAGAGAGAGAGAGCTTTGCTGGTAAAGGAGAGGGGGGAGGGGGGGGGGTCTATGGAACAGTTAGCTGCGGGGCCCGCCGGGCCTAGCCACATTACGTTTAGCATTATACCCCCGGAGCCCCGAGCCGTTCCGGGCCGGGCCCACCCCGCGCCCCACCCGCAGATGTGATTTTTCACTCAGCAACAGCGGCGGGTCGGCGGGGCGGGGCGGGGCCGGCTGAGATCCAGCCCAGAGCGTCTCCGATCGCTACATACCCCGCAGGTGAGCTATCGACCTCTCTGCCTGCCCTTGCCGACGAGGGCCGCGGCCAGAAAAGGCGAATAATGCTCGCCCCGACAACGCCTTCTCCGGCAGTACAAATGTGCTGCCCCTACTCTGCTTTTCATAACCTTGCTCTGACATTTCTCTTACTCTATAGTAGTTGTTGTCCGGACATTTCAGTGTCGAGGCTAAGACTGGACACACGCGCGAGCAAACAGAGAAAAAAAAAGAAAAAAAAGTGGGAGGTGGCATTTTGACTTTTCAGCACTGTAATTCCCGCTGCCAGGCCGTTGTTTAATTTTAACGGCCTCCGTAAAAGGTGCGCCATTGTTTCTGCGATGAGAAAGGGCCCCACATCTACACACGCGCGCGCGCGCACACACACACACACACACGCCGCAAGCCACAAATAAGCGCTTTTTTTAATCTCTTCGCACGCAGATGGCTAGATTTCCCAGGGGTGGGGCGGGGGTGCCGCCGGAGGAGGTCCCTTTAGTATCAATCACCTGCTAAGCCGCCCGATTTGCTGCCAGAGCGCTCTCATTCCCTTTTTACTTTTCAAAAGAGAAAGACGCCAAGCAAACCGTTTCGTTTGTGTTTCTTCCCTTCCGTTTTTTTTTCCCGACATTGTTGGCCGGTCCGCGTCTCTGACAGCGATTCCCTTCCTCCCTTTTATTTTTAACAGTGGTCTTTGTCGACCAGCTGCCTAATGGTACTGATTTGCCTAAAACGCGGACTTGTTCCCACCTCACCCTCGCGTGCGCACCTTGGAGTGGCACAACTTTGCCTCCCTTATTTGTCTCCTAAAATTTACAGTGGGAATGCCGTAATGAAGTTAAATGTAATCGAGACAAAGTTTGGTGCGCACGGGACACAAGCTGCGCGCGCGGGCGGGGGAAGATGAAGGGGGAAAGGGAACAGGGGCAAGGAGTGAGGGGGGGGGGGGGTAAAGAATAGCGGCCAGAAAGGGGAAAGAGTTTTGTGTCACTGATCCGGCGAGATGAATTGAACAGAATGAACAAAGTCGCAGAGAAACAGGCGAGGGGTCTTCTCGGGCGAGCGGGGGCGCCGCGAGGAGCAGGGCGAGAGAGGAAAAATAGAGAGGCGGTGCAGGAGGGGGAGGGGGAGGCAGGAGGGAGGAGATAGGAGTGGATGTCTCCAAGTTGGCTCGTAGACCGGTCTCCATTGGATTTCCCTGAAAACTGATTATGAGAATTGGTATACGACGTTGTTTTCGCGGGATGCCGTCTGCCCCCCCCTCTCTCTCTCTCCCTCTCTCTTTCTCTCTCCCGACCTCTCGACCTCATGGTCCATCCCTCCCTTTCTCCATCCTGTCAAAGCCTGGCCGGCAGATGCAGACTGCGACGGAGCTGTAGCGCGTTTGTCGTAAATAAATAGATAGCTGTACAGTTTTACATAACGGTGCTAACCGAAAAAGCCCAGTCTCCCTCGTTGACTTTTTCCCCCGGAGCTAAAAGACGAAAGTGAGAGCCCGTCTTTTTTAAAAAATTTAACATGTTGTCTTTGCAAATCAAGTAATCGGTCTTACTGTGCGAGCACACAGGAAAAAAAAATTAAACGAGAGAAGTAACAGAGACAGGCAGGCAGGCGGCAGGCACACTCCCCCTGAGACGGACGACAGCAGGTAGTTTAGACGCGCCGTGTACACCGCACCGACCACACAACAGCACAGGGCCAGACCAGGTCGTGTCGCCCACCGCACCTCTATCTCCCCACAGGTCCGGCCGACCCGGCCCCGTCCCTGCTGGGGTGGTGGCGCTGCCGCCGGCGCCCCTGGGCCCCGCCCCGCCCCGCCCCGCCCCGCCCCGCCCCGCCCGCTCCACCACGCTCCCTCACTCACGCAGCTCATATGGCAGACCTCCGGAGAGCAGCAAGGACGCCTAGGGACACGCCACGTGTTTATCTTCCATTAGCCGTAATCTCACCGACATAACTAAGTAAAATTATCAGGCCCAACTCTCCGCGCTCACCGTGCCCGCGAGCGCAAGGTATTTCGACACGCCCCACTCCCCTCCCCCCAACCCCGTTAACTACCCCGCCCCGCCCGGCCCCGTGTCCAACTAGGACTTGATTACAAGCGTGAGGCGTTCATTTACGCTCTAATTTCTGGCAGGGTGCCTGACAAAGAGGCTGGCGATGGCGCGGGCGGCCTTTTGTCCTCCCAGGGGTGCGGGCGGGGCGGGGCGGGGCGGGGTCCAAGAGGCCGCCCCGCCTCCGGCCTCCGCTCTGCCTACCTACTTGCCGCAGTATAAAGTTGACTCTATCTCCTGTTCACCGGACAGGGGGCGGCGGGGAGTGTGGGGGTGAGTAAGACTGCGCGGACTGGGGCAGGGGCAGGCTATACTCCGACCTGAGGTGAGGGGTGGGCGGGGTCGGGCGGGATGTGGGGAGGCGGGGTGGGGCGGGGCGGGGCGGGGCGGGGCGGGGCGGGGCGGGGCGGGGCGGGGCGGGGCGGGGCGCCTCCGCAGAGGACACGGCATCCTGATCGCCAGAGCCGCCGCGCCGCCACCGCAGTCTCCGCTTGTAACGACGCCCCTCGAGGAATCTCAAAGCCCCGCCCCGCCCCACCCCAACCGCCCCACCCCGCCCCGCCCCGCCACGTCCCAGAGCCATACCCTTTGCCATTTCGTCGAACGGGTGCTTCCGCGGCTATGGGTGTGCTGGTACGGGGGGCGTGGCGGGGAGTAGCGCAGCAGGGGTCACGCCCCACGCGCGCGCGCCTACACATACACACATACCTACTCGGAGTTAATACAGCGGGCCGAGCTGGGCGTGAGGGTGAGGGAGGGATATTATAGGTTCGTACCACCCACCCCCTAGCCCGCAAGGAGGCGAACAAGTACGAGGCGCTAGCGCTGGTCAGCGGTGCTTTACATAAACAGTACTAACTGAAGTCTCCACGCCACACGGGTCGCTACGACTGCTGAGGGAGCCGCAGCGTCGCGTTTGCGCGAGTTTCCAGAAGAAGTAATGAACACCTCAGTCTGCCTGATATTGCACGCAGGGTCGGGTGGGCCGTAGCCTCGCGAAGCGCGACGCGACGCCGCGCGGCGTCCTTGCGCAGGCACCCGGATAAATACATAACAGGATGTTCTTTTTATTTAGTTTTCCTGCTTCTCAACTTTCGGCTTCTACTAGAAGGGCTGGAGGGATCAAACTAGCTGGAACACCCAACCGCGGCGTAGAAACAGGACGGGAGGGAAGCGGTCCGGCAGCGGGAGGGGGAGGAAAGGGAAGGGAACAGGGGATTTCGCCAAGTTTTGTCGGAAGGCGCGGTACAATGGCGTGGAAAGCCTCGCTTTTGAAACGCGCGGGGCGCGCCCCGCCCCGCCCCGTCAGACACACCCAAGACACGACGATGATAGCAATGGCAGAGTCCCTGAAAACGTTATCGTTACATTTCGATTCCTTTGCCTTTCGCTTGTTCACTTCTCTGTAAATACACCCCGTGATGAGATGCCGCGCCCTCTCATGCACACGCATTATGCCAAACTTTTATTTTCCCTCCTTTTATTTCTCCGCCGAATCAGACTATGCGCCCGCGAGCGCAGAGGAGGGCGGGGCCGGGCGAACCGCGGTGATACGTAAGCAGACGTAAAACCGAATAAATAATGTGTGAGGAGCGTCTCTCGGAAGCCACTCTCGCTCGCTCCACTTGGCTCCAGGGGCCCTGCCCCAGCCCGGCCCGGCCCGGCCCGGCGCTATCTATCGAACACTGCGCCGCTCCACCAGCCAGCCCCCCTCCCGGACTCCACTCGCTTTCTCGCGCTCATTCCCAGGCCGTCCCCCCTGGGGGCAGCTAGAGAGAGAGAGAGAGTGGCAGGGAGCGAGCGAGAGAGGAAGAGAGAAGAGGGGGGGGGGCAGGGAATCAACCAGTGCAGTAGCGGTGCCGTAGCCCAAAGGGCTGCCAGGGTTGGTCGGTGAGGGGAGATGGAGGATGGAGGGGCATTGCGGACAGAGGTCACGCATGATTGGAGGGCGGAGAGCCGGCAGGCCAGCCAGCCAGCCAGACAGACAGACAGACAATCAGACAGACAGCCAGACAGAGCTCAGCAGGCGGGCTTTGGGTCGGCCTGGGCGGCGGGACGGCGCTGGCCGGGCCTGGCCGGGCAGACGGCTGAAAGGCCAGCTGTTAGCAACCGGATACCATCACAGCCCCCTCGCCCTCGCCTCCCCCTCCCCCGCCTCCGCTACCGCTACCCTCTCGGCCCGGCCCGGCTCCCTCCATCAACCGGCGCAGAGAGTACAAGGAGTCGGATTCAAGTCGCGGTCTTACTCTGTTTCCTAAACGCAAATAAACCGGCCTGACCTGTGCGATGCGTGGGGGCCGGAGCGGGGGCTGCGGTGACTCGTGGGGACACTGGGAAACACGGGGAAAACAGGCAGCATGAAGGAGAGGGAGAGAGAAAGAGAGAGAAACTGGCGTTATCTGGATCCTATAGAAAGACGAGAAAGGAGAGAAAACAGACCGTAAGACCAAAACGTAACAAGTACGGCTACCGGCCCAGCCTTCTGGAGGAAGCCTGGCAGCCAGCGGGTGCACTTTTACCTGTATCACATGTGGAACAACAGGAAAGAAATAATACTCGTACTTTGGGGCCGAAAAAGTCAAATTATTCGCATCCAACTGTAGCCAGCTTTACCAGAAAACGCAATACGTTCCGTATGCGTCCTATCTGTATCCCAAAGGAGCAGGACGAGGGGAAAAAAAGACGTTGAAACTCAATTGACGTGAAATTTGCGTCAACAACTTTACTACGTGATCGCATTCAACACGCCCCGCCCCTGCCCTGCCCTGCCCTCGCTCTTTTCGTTTTTCTATCCTTCCTGTCTTTTTCTAGCCGACAGTGTGTCTCCGTTTTTGCTGCTGGCGGGTGCGCGGGACGCGGGGAGGGGAAAGAGAGGGGGAGGCGGACATCAAGGCTGGACGTGGAGGGACACGGCGGGGCATTAAGGGACGGGGAGGGACAAAGCGGGAGAGAGAGAGAGAGAAGGAGGGAAAGTACGAGAGAGGAGAAAGACAGAGAAGAAGGGGAGAAAAGAGGTAAAGATACGGAGGCGCTGCCGTAACGCTGAATGCGAGATAAGGAAGGGGCTGGCGAAGCGGGAACGAGATGGACAACTGGGTGATGGAGCCCTCGGGACGCGAGGGAGGGGGGCAGGACGCAGTGGGGGGTGGGGTAGTAATGGCGATAGGGGTAGGAGGTAGGGGTGGGGGTAGCGCACGAGGCGGCCCGGCCGGGCGGCGCAGAGTCGAACGCACCTGCTTAGCCTCCCACGCATCAATATCTCACCTCCATAACTTGTTCTTCCCTTCGCTGTGCCGACCGACCGTGCCAGGCAGGCAGGCTCAGGCCGGCGCTCTCAGATGAGTGATAAGACAACAGCCGGGGCCTCGGGCCGCGCGGCCACGCCACGCCACGCCACGCCCAAAAGTCGATCGCGGACGAGAGAGGAGCAGAGTCGAGTGGCTCTCCGGTCCGCAGGGCCTTCCATTTCATAAACTGAATTATCCGCGCGCGGACACTCCGGGCCAGGAGGAAGGCGCCGGCCGGCCGGACGGACCGAGAGCGGCGCTGCGCCTTTTCTTTACGCAGGACGCGCGCGTCACCCTCTGACCCCTCCCGGCTTTTTCCGTTATTGCTGTACACCTTGCAAAAGAGGCTCCTGCTGGGCCCGCGCGGATTTACACCCATTTTACTCCGGGCTTACTCAGAAGCAGAGCCCGGGCGGGGCGGGGCGGCGTAAGGGCGGGGCCCCAGCCTGCCCCTCCACTATAACGCTGCCCTTTTCCCTCCCGCTCCGCTCCGCCACCAACCCCTTTCTCGCACCTCCACTCTATTCTCACCACCAATTTTGCGCCGCTTAAGATGCAGATCCCGGGGCGGCGCGGCGGCGAGGGCTAAGCACTCGGCGGGGCCACATCGAATGTCAGCAAGTCGCTCCCGTAAATTACGTTTAAGAGCGTTTATGCGGGTCGAATCTCTCCTGCGCTGCCCCCCCCTCCCCGCCACTACCTCCGCGATGATCTCAGCGCGGGCGCAAAGCACCGGTCCTGTGGCTGATCGACCCGAGGGAGACCCAACTCAAGAAAAAATACGGACACGCAAATACACCAAAAATACCAAGAAATGCTCTGCAAGACATCGAAATACGTAACAATACAATGAAATACACGGCTTAATGTCCAATCAAAATACATATAAAACAAAAAAAATAAAAGCAAAGTGTACATAATGCACAAATGAGTGCCACTGCCCACCCTACAAACTCCATAATTCCCACCTTTATTAACCCAAAAACCCTCGAGCGCCACGCTGGGGGGGTGAAACACATCCCATAGGTCCACAGGTCTGCCCTCATCAAGTCACATACACGAGCCTTTGAACAACGCCGACCTCCCTTCCGCCCCACCCCCCTCCTCCTCCTCTCTCTCTCTCTCTCTCTCTCTCTCTCTCTCTCTCTCTCTCTCTCTCTCTCTCTCTCTCAGCCAGCTGATCCAATAACCGTGCGCGCCCATCCGATTCCCTTTAATTGCCGACCCGTTCCTGGCAGCGGTTCGAACATCGTCCGTCTCTCTCTCTCTCTCTGTCGCACTCTCTCTCTCCCTCTCATCCCCGGCCCGGTCCGAAAACCCTTACGGCCCCGCCTGCCTGTGAGCCTGGTGCGGGGGCGTCCCGCACAAACCGCGCAAACTACTGCACGAAATGCAGCTGATTGGAAAGGCGACCGCAGCCGTTTGGCGCGTCGCGGCGGCAGCGGCGTGGCGCGGGCGGTCCGGTGCTGTCGGGGCCATCATGGCCCCTTGCACCCCGGGCGCCAACCGTCTGCTTCGCACGAGGGCGCTTGACAGCGACAGAGTACCCTTAACCCGCAGGGGTCTCAAACTATCGCGCTATCTACCACGCTGCGCTAGTACAAACTAGAGAAAGTGTCATTCGACGAAAGAAACGAGAGTACAAGCTAGCTGACACCTTAGAATGTCAAGTTACGTTTAGTGTAGGTGTTGTGTTTTAAAAATTAATACTTTTTTATTTTTTTATTGAGTTGCGGCCAGTTGCTGCGGGCTCAGTCAGGGCCGGGGCTGCGCGGGGCTGCAGGCCGGGGCCGGGCCGGGCGGCGCTGAGAGAGGATCGCGACCCTTTTGTTTACCTGTGAATAATATGCGAGTGGGTATAACACCCTGGGCCGGCCGGCATTGTGCCACCCGGCGGGGCGGGGCGGGGCGGGGCGGGGCGGGGCGGGGCCCCCCGCGGGCCCCCCGCACAGCGGGGCACTTGCTATTGGGGACGAGAGGGCCTGGCCTGCACGTGTGTGTTCGCATTGCCATCAAATGGGCCGCGCCCAGAGCCTGCCAACGTGCGCCCGATAAAAATAAAACACCGAGAGACCAGTAGGTGTTTGTGTTCTGTTCCGACCGCTGCTGCTGATTGTGCGGAGCAAACGAGCAGACGGGCGGACGGACGCGGCGGGGGGCGGGGCGGGGCGGGGCGAGGCGGGGCGGGGTGGGGCGGGGCCGGGAAAGTCGAAATGTTCGACAGGAACGGGTCATTCGCACGTAAATACGCGCATCAAACACGCACCATTTTCCCTAAAGTTACGCTTTTACCGTCGAGGCCGCCTGATCCGTCTGTCTCCCCGCCGCGCTCTGCGCAGCGTTCGTTCAGGTCGGCAGGAACAACGAGAAAGAAGGGGAAAAAAAAAACTGCCGCGCAAAACAAGGAAAAGTAAAAGCGCATGATGGAGAGATGAGTCGAGAGGAGGACGCGCCGCGCGCAGGAAACATTGAGAGAGGGGAAACGGGAAGGGGGGGGGGGGGGGGGTCAGAGAGAGGTACAGCACGGTTTTCGGAAGGTGGGGCGGGGCGAGGCGGGGCGGGGCGGGGTGGGACAGCGGAACGCCGCGCGCCGCCCCATTGGTCTATCCGCCCCAGTCCGACACACATTTTTTTCCCCTCCGCGCCATCATCTCTAGCTTCCGGCCTCGCGTGTCTTTTCCCTTTCCGTTCTGGTCGTTTGGGCGGCAAGGCTGACCGGGCGATAAGCGCAGGTGCCACAGAGGGAAACACACACAACACTCTCTGTCTGTCTGTCTGTCTGTCTCTCTCTCTCTCTCTCACTCTCATACACACACATAGCACGGCGCGCAGAGCACAACGCCCGGTCGTGCAGGAAATTCGCTCGCATCCAATTGTTATTATTATACAACACCGACCAAATCCGATTCTAATAATTCTAGTTCTAGCGACCGCCCTCCCGCGGGTGATCCACCGCGCCACCGCCCCGCCCGCCCTCTCGCTCCCTCGCATATACATATTCTCTGGCAAATTTGCAGTCCAGTTTTCGAACGAGCTCGCTCTGGGGAAAAGCTGTCGCGTACAAAATGATGCATCGCTTCGCATAGTCACAGGCCCGTATCGGGTGTGACCCTGAGAGAGCAAGCGAGCGAGAGAGGGAGAGAGAGAGCGAGAGCGAGAGAGAGAGAGGCAAGAGGAATCGCTTAATTCCGATTAACTATGTGAGTGTAACACTGCAATAGTTTATGCGCATTCCTAGACGATGTTCCGGCCGGGCAAAATCCTCAGAAAGTGTTTCTGCATCTCACTCGTTTCGCGTTTCAACAAACCCTTCGACACGAGTTTGCAGGGTACCTGTTCTCTCAGAAAAGTATGGCTTATTGCTTTATATATAATACTCGCTCCGCTCCACTCGCGGGCTGCAGAAAATAGTGAATCACGGGACATGGCCGGCCGCAAATCTCTTCTGAACGATTGAAGTGAAAAGCGAGCCCGCCCACATAAGCGTGCACTGAGCAAGTGCGTATGCGCGCGCGCGCCTGTGTGTGTGTGAATGCTCGTATAGGGGTACGTGTGTTTGTTTGTCCATGTGTGTGTGAGTGAGAGAGAGCGTGTGCCTGTGTGGATGCGTGTTCGTTTTAGCGAAATGCCCGGCCCATACATCAAAATCGACTGCACAAACAAAAGACGGAGCGCGCGGGAAAATCAAAATCACTTCCGGTCCGTTATGGCGGCGTGGCCTGGTGCCCGTGCAAGGTCAGCTGCGGCTGTCAGGGCCCGGCCCAAAAAGAAGAAAAGAAATCGGCGGAAGGTCATTATCAGACCCGACATTCATCTCCACGCGAGCGGACCCAGTTTGCATCGTTTTCGCGACGGCAGGAAGAAACGCAACAAATTTCCATATAGAGCGAAGAGCGGCGCGCGTATATCGGACCATACGTACTTCCCAAAACGCAACCGAAGAAATTTATTTACTGGTGTTAGTGAAAGAGTTTCTCCAGCATTCCCTTTGTAAAGGCATGAAAACGTCGAAAAAAGTTAAAAATAATCGTACCTTTACGGCATTTAATGCCTTTGTAAATTTTAACACTCTAACGCCTTTGCAAAGGTGCTGCCTTCTACCTTCCATTCATGCGACTGTTTCCTTATTCGCCGCCTGCCTGTATTCACCGGACCGGAGTGACCAGCGACGGGTTTCCTGCAAACAGCCTGGATGTGCGGGGCGTCCCTAGCGCGCCAGGCGACCGGCCCGGCTCACCCCGGCCGCCGACCCACCCTTTGGCTAGCTCTCTGTGTGTGGCGGGCGGCGCAGGGGCGGGAAAGGGGGAGGGGGACGGCGAACTTTATGTTTCGTGTAATGCATTTAGAGGCCTCAACTTCCGACCACCCCACTGCCGCCGTGCGACCCCCTCCCCCTCCCCTCCCCCCACGGATGGGGACGCCCTACGCCCCTCGTTAGGCGCGCTGAGCTTTGCTATCCGTCCCGACCCCCCCCCCCTCCCCACACACACAGACAGTCATGAGTGTGTGTAATTGCGAGAGTGAGACTTCGTCCCCCCAAACAGTCTTCGGCGCGGCCGTGTGCTGTCGGCGCGGGGCGGGACTGAGGGGGAGGAACACGGTGGAGGGTGCAGGCAAGGCAGACGAGGAAAGCGAGCGAAATACACACAAAAAAAAAAGAGAGAAAAGAAAAGGGGCCGCCGCGCGAGAGCGAGATGAAAGGGACAGAAGAAAGAGTCCACACACACTACACTCCCCCCGCAGCCACAGTGACACGTGACAAACCTACAGCTTGGCCTAAGCCTACGGCCCTACGCCACCCCGCGCGCGCCGAAATTGGCGAACGCTGTTTTCCCTTTTGTTTTTGTGATTTTTTTTCCCTCTTCGTTATGCACAATATGCGGGGACAGCCCACGCACACGCACGCCGCCGCGGGGAACCGTTTACCTCGAGCGGCACCGCAAGCCACAGGGCCGTGCCGCAGGCCGCCCCGCTGTACGACTCAGGGCGCCTGCCGCGCAAAGCAATAAAGTTTTGAGGAGGAGTGAGGAGTGAGGAGTGAGGAGTGAGGAGGAGGAGGAGGAGGAGGAGGAGGAGGAGGAGGAGGAGGAGGAGGAGGAGGAGGAGGAGGAGGAGGAGGCTGCGAGGAGTGGCGCGCGGTGTCGTGGCGTGGCGCGCCCGGCAGCGGCAGCAGAGGATTCGCTTTCACTTTGAAGTTCACGAGTCTTTGCATGGGGTACAAATATCGCCTCTTTGAGAAACACTTGGGCCGTCACCACGACGACGACGACGTACGAGAGGGGGGTGGAGGGCTGAGGCGAGGCGGCGAGTCCAGGGCGCGAGGGGTGGTGGTGGTGGGGGATAGGGAGGGACCTAGAGGGAGGAACTGCGGAGGTCCGGCCGAGAGGGTCCAGCTCCTGATTAGATTACGAGGATCCCAGTAGGCGATGCGACCCTCTCTCGTCCCCGCTGTGCCCCGCGCGCCCCGCCCTCACCTCATGCGCTAAAACAGGGAAAAGGAGGAGTTGCATGACGGCATCGAGTTAGAGGAGAGGAGCGAGGGTCTGAGAGGAGGAGGGTGACGAGGAGGAGGAGGAGGAGGAGGAGGAGGAGGATGCCCGAGACGCACGTGGCCAGGCAGTAGAGCGGGGCGGGGCGGGGTCAGCGCGCCGCGCGAGAGAGACCTGCTAGAGAGCGCCTAGATCTCTCAAAGTACGAAGTACACGAGGAACGCGCACCACCCGACCTAGACGCGTCCGCCGTCGAAAAGAAGGCAGCGACATGCTAACGCTCGGGCCTTCCCTCCCGCGAGCCTGAGCGCCACCGTGGCCCTCTACCTCTCCCTCGCGCGCGCGTCTCTCTTACTGCTGCACCCTCTACCTTTTCCCTTCCCTCGACCGGAAACGCGGGGCAGCCGGAAATGCGTCGAGGGGAGCTGGAGCGCGCGCCGGGTGGTGAAGACGAAAGAGGGGAACACAAGGCTACCAGAGCAGAGCGGCCCGACGGAGAAGAAAAATAATTTAGGACGCAGCACAAAAATAAATATTAAAACAAAAATATCAGCAGGAAAAATATGGAAACAAGCGGCTTAAAGTATATTAAAAACAAGAACCATAACGTTTCTATTCGTCCACGCGCGCGGATGCCACCACATGCCTTCAAATCATTTCTGCGCGCGCGCGCGGCGTCGGCGAACAAATTAGAGGAAAGAGGGTATGAATTGGGAGGGGGGGGGGGTTCTGGGGCTGGGCGGGGGATGGGGGGGGGCAGGGGTGCTGGCGTGCGCCCGACCCGTGCCAATCACATTACTAAAGTTTCATTTCCACCCATCCATCCGTCGCGTGTGTCGCGCCTATCAGCGGCGCCCGCCCTGCCCTGCCCAGCCCCGCCGAGGCGCCGCAACTCATTTATTAATAAGATCCTCCCCCACAATTTTCTCCACTATTTCTGTTACATGGCACACGGGCACGGCAAGACCGGTTGGTGACAAAATAGCCCCCCAAAAAATGATTATAATAATAACGGGAGACACATGATATGAAATCAACTTTTCCGCATCCATAGCCCAACACCCGCCCTATCTCGTCATTTGCACGCTCCGGGTGACCAGGGCGTAACTTACAAACAGGCCGGCCCGGGCCGGACCGGACCAGCCGCTGCACACGTACAGCAGACCCCCCACGCCCATACGCTCAGGGCCGCCAGGGCGGGCTCGGCGGGCAGCTCCATCCCCATGCGCCACCGCGCTGCGCCGGCCCGGGGCGCGGGATTTGATGTAGCACGCTAACCATATCTCCCCCCACCCCCTCACATCCCCTCTGGTCTCACTCTCCCAATCATGAAACACGGAGGCGTGCGGACGCATCGCGGGGCACAGGGAGCGGGGAGCAGGGAGCGGGGAGCGGGGCGCGGGGAGCGGGGCGCGGGGAGCGGGCCGGCATACCCTATGCCACAGGCCCAAACGCGCGGCTGGCCACCTCATTAGATTTGCCGCACGGGATGGACCGATATCCCCCCCCCCCCTCTCTCTCTCTCTCTCTCTCTCTCTCTCTCTCTCTCTCTCTCTCTCTCTCTCTCTCTCGTAAGAGTGCGTATAATGAGGCTGGCATCACATAGTAACAAACGATAGACAGGAACCTGCGGCACTCATGACGGGCGCAGTGTATGGGGTGCCGCTCGTCGCAAGCTAGCCCCTGGAATGGTCCACCACCCAGTAAGCGCCAAAAACCCCACCCCTGCAGAGACCACAGGACACGTGCACGTGCACAGGTGGGCCCGCACGTGGGACGAGTGTGCACAGCTGGCACGGCCGCGCTGCTGCACGTGACGGCCGCAAATTAGTTTGCATCAGCGGCGGTGATAGACCACTCCTCGTTGTTACCCTCGCTCCTGCTCAGAGCAGCCATTCGCAACCGACCGACTGCAGGCAGGCGGAGCGTATATTCATTCCCCTAAGCGCACTAAAACTCTGCAGCCTGCTGATTATACTTCACCTAACCGCCACGACTCCGCGTTGTTCTGTTCAGCTGTCAGTTTCGTTTTTTTTTTTTCCCGGATTCGTGCCGTTACCTGAAACAAAACGAAAACGGTTCAAAAAGTTAGTGGAAGCGGGATAAATTTTCACAGAGCGGGTTGCTGTTTGAAAGAGCGCACTTTCGTAGAGTAGAAGCTGCCGCCGCAGCGGACCGCAGTGCACTGGTGCGCAGTGGGTTGCCTACTCGGTGTTTCGCAGGCGCCCCACCGCGGCGGCGCCGCGCGCGTGGCTCCACCAACCACCGCCTTGCGGCACAGACTGACAATGACACGAAATAATAATATTTACGCGGCGACTTAATCCATTCCGCCCAGCGCCAAAATTTGAATTCATCACTACTCTGCTTTGCCTAAGCTGGAGACAATGTGCGCAGCCGGCGCGCGCGCGCCCGCCAAGAAAAAAAGACGATTTAAAAAAGGCACAAAAGGAGGAGTAGACATGGTGAAGGGAGGGCTTGGGCGGGAGCAGGCTGCGGCGGGGAGGGGGTTCGCCAGGCGTAGATTGTCGTTCCCATTTTCGCGGCGTTTCAGAGGCCATCCTGCGGATATAAATGGGGCCTCCCCGCATGCAGAATTCATCGCCCACACCCCTTAAGAGGCGTTCTTAGAGGGCCGGCGTTATAAAACAGGCGTACCTGTATCACAACTTGGGCCGCCGCAGGAGGCCGCACCCGCCGGCCTCAAAGAACTCGAGAAAGTCGAGTTAAAAACGACAATATTTACGAGGTGGGGGCGGCCGGGCCCCGGGCCCCGCCAGCACCTGCTGCGCCCAGCGCCGCCCACTTCGCCGCGCGAGCCGGCTGGATCCTCCCAACTAACCTTGCGTTCCCTCTCTGTCTTGTCTCCCAACCCCCTTCCTCTTCTGTCTCTACTTTTTACTGCAGTTGCAGAAGGAAGGAAGGAAAAAAAAGAGAAAACTTTGGCAATAATACTAAGAATAATGAACGCGAAATGACACAAAACAAAGAATCCTCTATGGCGGCCAAAGTCCTGCGGTAATCTCGCGGCGCGGGCCAGGCGCTTACGCTTTCACTTCCGGACGGCCCTGCCGCGGCCGCTCACACAGTCAGCCTCCACCGCCCCGCCCCGCCCCGCCGCAGTCTGCGCCCATGACGGATGTTACGACGAGCATCCACTCAATCCAAAGGCCGGGTCGAGCCGGGCCGCCGGGACGGGGCCGCATTGGAACTTCTCCCTGCAGCCCTAAAACAGTCTCCTCGTCGCCCGATCTCTCCGGCACGGTCCCGCCCCGCCCCGCCCGGCAGCGACACGACTTGGCCTACTTTTATGGTCCTTCCCGATGGCAGCCGGCGGCCGAGCCGAGCCGGGCCCGGGCCGGTCGAAGCAGCCGAGCCGAGCAGAAGCTGAGTCCAGCCGAGCCGAGCCGAGCCGAGCCCTTGGACAGAGGGAGGCAGCTCAGGTGTTTTGGGCTGGCGGCGAGAGTCATAGCGGAACAGCAGGGGATGTAGACGCCCAATAACGGTTCCAACTTCACCCCTCTTCTCGGTACATTTAATGCGCCGAGAGAGAGAGAGAGAGAGAGAGAGAGAGAGAGAGAGAGAGAGAGAGAGTAATACAGATGTCGATGATTTACGTCTCGTACGCTAGTTGATTTCCATGCTAGTGCAAGAGTCCTCTGAGGAGAGAGCACCCCGTCCGGGAATTCGGGCTGGGCCTTCCCTCCCCTACCCCATGGCCCGCTGTGGCACCGATAAGAAACGGGAATTTGATCCTTCCACGAAAGGCATTAGCTGGCCATGCATGATAAAACAAAACAGGGAATAGGCGGGCGCGAGCGCGGGAGCGGCAGGTGGTGGAGAAGGAGAGGGAAAGGAAGGTGGGGGGGAGGGGGAGGGAAGTAGACAGAGAGGACGAGGAGGCAGGGCAGGGCACGGCAGGCGCGGGGCGCTATTGGCTAGGCACCTCAGCGGGGCCTGCATCCAAGACCTTTAAAGATTCATCCCCAAGGAAGTAAAATTATAGGGGGTGGGCTCTCTCTCCGGCCGGGGGCGGGCCGGGGGCGGGCTGGGGGCGGGGGAGCGGGGAGGGGAGATAAATGGGGGCCCCGAGCCAGGTGTATCGCCCACGCCCCCAGCGCGCCTCTCTCACCGAGCCTTGCGTTGGCCCACGAACGAACACACACACACACACACACACACACACACACGCACGCATCCTCTTCTCTCCTCACACACCTCTACCACGACCAAATCCCTCCTGCTTTCGGTTGCCAGACAAAGGCGAAGGCATGAGTAGGGTATAGGGTGGTGCGCGAGGCCCATGGTCAGTACAGCCGAGCAAACACCTTCCGCACATTTTGTATTTCAATTATATAAGATTACGCGGCATTCGAAAGGTTACACTGCAAATCCAACAGCGTACTTACACTGTTAGAACGGTCTGACCCGTAAATTTTTTGCCCGGATCGGACCGGATAGATACTTCTTCAGTCGGTAGTAGTAGACCTACTGTACTACCTCTCTGTTCCCCCATACCTCGCCCCCAGCGTACTCACATTACTGCCGAGAGTGTCGGCGCGTCGTACCTTTCAGATATAAAATAATAAGATTACTACCCCGGCTCGCGCCTCGCCCCCGCCGGTGTCCCGTTGCACCTCATTACGGGGCGGGGCGCGCGAGGGCCCCGCCCCTGCAGCGGGGCGTAACTAACTGCCGCGCGCCCAAACGCACTACAAATTTCCACGCTAAACTGCCAGCGCCCACACACAACGGGGACCTTAGGAGGACGCCGCCCCCGCCCGCTCCGCCGCGACCAGCCCCGCCCCGGCCCGGGCGAGGGGGTACCTTCCTTGGCCGGGTGATTTACATGGTACAGTGCCCCGCCCCGCCCCGCCTCGCCCCGCCGGGTGACCCGCCGCACCCCGCCCCGCCTCCACGGCGTCCGCGCGCCAATCCCCACCGTCCTCTCCGACTTCATCAATGATGCAGGTCGGCTCGTTAGGGCGCCCGCCCGATGTTTATCTCAGGACCTTGTACCGAACCGCGCCGGACTGCACGGCTGAGGAGAGCCTTCCAAAGGGCCGGCGGGGTGGGGTGGGGCGGGGCGGGGTGACCGCTGCGACAGTGGAGGTCCTCGAACCCCCGCCCTGCCCATCCCCGCTATACGCATTTCCTCCCCTCCGATACCATGGCGCGGTAGCATAGGGTCCGTGTGGCAGGGGGTGCCATGGCATGGACCGTGTCGGTTGCTCACATACAGGAGTTTGGTAGCGCTTGTTGCCTATAGTTCAGGCGTCTCACTAAAGGATGACATGGGTAAGGGGCGGGGCGGGGAAATTGCCCCCTCCTTATACTGCGCCCTTATACCGTTTGACCGAAAAGTAAATCACTCATTGGAACTACAAGTCGGTGCAGAACACCTGCCACTTTTTCTTCCAAACTGTCTTTTTTGGTGGTGGTCCACGTTGTCGCCGCCGGTCCCACCCCCGCCTGCAGGCCGCACACCTTGGTGCTGGCGTGCTCATTCATCATTCACCTGCAGAGGGGCAACACACCTCGCTAATGGCCTCGACGGCGGCCTGCCCGACGCGACGCGCCGCCGCCCCCGCCGCCCCCGCAGGCTGCACATCGTCCCCGAGCTGCACGAAAGGGGATCGCCAAGAACCCACCCACCCACGCACACCCGCCCCCACACACACACACGCACAGTGAGGTAATCCGGCTCGGCGCGCCACCACCTTAATGGTTGCGGAGCGGTCTCATCATGTGGCAAACAACTCTCTGAGATGTGTAACAGGAAAAGAGGAAGAGCAAACGAAAGAAACCGAAAGAAAAAAAACACCCCTTCCCCCACCAAAAAAAAATAAAATAAAACAGTGAAGGAAACGCGACAGCACACGGGACGGGCAAGCAGCAGGTACAGCAGCTCCCTCCGCCCCGAGCGAAAAGAAACACAATATCGTCGGAGCCAGGAAATATTATTGCATCGCCGAAACGCTATCCGCCCCTGCCGCGCATAAAACACTTACTTCTCCCCGCGATGTGCCTTATTCCCAGACGATTTAATATCCGGCGGAAGCAGCAGCACCAGCACGGATAGTATAGTGCGCCCCTGTCGGGCGGGGCGGGGGGCTGGGGGTAGGGGCAGACACGACGCGTCAAAACTTTTTCGACGGCTGAGTTGCCGGGTCCGGCCGGCGCGGCCCCCGAGCCCAAGGAGGGACCGGCCGCGCACGCCCCCAGAGTGTCGCTTTTGGTGGAAGCAGCGGTGGGCACGCCCCGCCCCGCCCCGCCCCGCCCCGCAGAGGGCGTGGTGGGTAAGGAGCGCCGCGGGGAGAGGAGGGGCACTACTTGGCATCCAGCCACCGACAAACAGTACCCCCGCCCCGCCCCGCCCCACCCCGGTCGGAAAACGGATTCTGGCCCGTCGCACATTGCAAAGTTGTGTACCGCGGCGCGGCCCGGCCGCCACCGCGCACTGCTTAATATCATTTCGGCTGGTGGTATGCGCGCCCGGGCGGGGGAGTGGGGCGGGGCGGGGCGAGGTGGGGCGGGGTGCGGTGGGGCGGGGCGTTGCGACCAAAGGCAGGCTTTGCCGCCTTCTGGAGCAGCCCCAGAGAAGCGCAGCCACTCGACTGAAGCTGCTGCTGCCGCTGCTGCAGAGGAAGAAGACACCCGCCAACTCTTACGCCCCCTCTCCAACACGCACACAGTTTGTTAAGACAGAAACACGCACAAAAAAAGCAGGTCTGCATGATGATTTGTTCGACACCCTGCAACCCTTTCGGCAGCCCCTTAGTGGGCGGGCGGGCCGCAGCAGGCGGAGGAGGATGGAGCGCTCCGCAGACACATATTTTACGGAAAGGATCGGGGCTTTTTTTTTCCTCCTCCTCTGCGCTCTCCCCTATTCCTATCCTCCCCTCCTCCTACCCTAATGCGGGGAAACGCTCAATGCGCACAACTTCCGAAGACAGCCACGAGGCCAATACACGGGCAGTGGGGCGGGGCGGGGCGGGGCGGGGTGGGGCTGGGAGGGCAGTACGCCAGCAGAGCCGAGCAGCGCGCGCACCGCGGCCGACACATCTGTCCGCCCATCGAGAAGAAGGGACCTGTTCTAGCTCCCTGTCGCATCTCTCATCTGTCCCTTTCCTCTCCGCTTCTTCCCTTTCCCCCTCTCCCTGCCCCCTCCTCTCCCCTGCCCGACATGACTTACGGCCCGACGATGGCCGCCCACGACCAGCCAATCGGCAGGGCGGGCGAGGTGGAGTGGGGTGGGGGGAGGTAGAGGCGCCACCGCCGGCTGCACGAGATGGCAAGATGAGGTGCGGAACCAAGACGAATTCAACAGAAATGGTACCATCTTTCATTTCCAGAAAATATAAAACCATCTCTCCTCTCTCTCCCAATTTCGAATATTGACAGAAGCATGATGCACCTTGGTCCAAATTGCACCAAATAGTAGCAACATACCGAAAGTCGGCATTTTCGAAGGTCGGGCCGCAGGGAAGAGGGATATTGGCTTTCTTTTAAGCCCACGGAGGAGCGAGACCGTGGGCTGCCCGCCTCTCTCACACGCGTCTAGAGTCCGCCCCGCCCCGCCCCGCCCCGCCAGGCCCCACAGGTCAGTCCGATCTCATGGAAATGTAATCCACGCGGAGAGCCCCACGCTCACTATATCACGCGCCCGGCCGGAACAAAACAAACTTTTTGTATTCGTCCGCAGCAGGAGGCCAGCAGGAGGCCAGCAGGAGGCCAGCAGGCCGCGAGATGAAAGACCAGCGCGGCATCCCGCCTCCTCCAGCACCGCCGCGCGCGACACTCCGATGCACGACGCAAAAGTTTAAAACACGAACCCTTAAGCGCATGCCGACGGCTGAGGTTGATGTGCCTGGCCGTCGCCTCTTTTTCAGTTACTGCTTGCCACTTGGCTGCAGGGGTCGCGAAAGTGGTTACGCAATCTGCTGCAGCCCTCTGCCCTGCCCTACCCTGCGGCCCCGAGCCCCGCGCACTCCCGCTGACCTTGACCCGCTTCCACAGCCGCCCTCCCCACCTCTCCCTCTCTCTCTCTATCTCTCTCGACCCGGGGAAAACGAGATAAGGAGATCGGAGAAGAGGAAGCAGACCTTCCTTCCGCTCCCGGCCCGTCCTGGCCCGGCCCGGCCCGGCCCCGGCACACGGGCCCCCAGGGCGATGAAGCACAGCGAAGGTGCCTGCCTGCCCGCCCGCCCGAGCACATGTCTTGATTTACGCGATGCGTTTGAAATGACGCCGCGCCGCGCCCTCCCCTTCCCCACCACACCAACTCTGTCCCGACCCACAACCCCTTCTCTCTCTCTCCTCGCCCTCACGCACACACACACACACACACGCGCGCATAGAGAGGGGGGGGGGGCCTCACTGGGGGGCGGCCGGGAGATGGATCGTAGCCGGTACATGCCATTTCCGAACGAGGGCGCCACTCCATTCACTGCCCAGGTGCCGGCGGCCCTGCTCCGGGGCCGGCCCGGCCCGGCGGCGCTACACCGTCAGCGACAACTCGCTTCGTTTGGATTAGAGTTATTTGTCTGGTGCACTTATTGTCTCCGTACACTGAAACACCAAGGGTGAACGTCGTTCATTTTTTAGGTGTATGAATTTCCATTATTCGTATACTTGGCCCTTAAAGTGAGTAAAATTCCTAGAACAATTATTCACACTTTTACTTCTTCACTCGTGTGCGAAATGAAATTCACGCACCCACAAGTGTGCGACACAAGTGTGTGTCGCACACTTCTGTTTCTAAGGATCCATTTCAGTGTAGAGGGACCGCGCGCGTTCAAGCGGCACATTCATTCCCGCACGCACACGCACGACCGACCGAACCGACTCCAGTGAACAAGGGCCTAACGGCGGGGGGAGGGGAGGCCAACGGCCAACGCGGGGCCGGAGCAGCGGTTGTGGGCCCTCCGCGCCCCGCCCCGCCCCGCCGCCTGAGAGTCCGAGGGTCGTCCGCAAAGTCCAGAACAGCCTGGCGGCGATTAGTTCTCATTTGGGAGCAGGTCAGCCGAGACGTCCTCCCCTCCCCATCCCTTCCCTTCCATCCCCTCCTCCCCTTTCCCTTTCATCCCCAGAGTCCTCCCCCTCCCCTCCTCCAATCCATCAACATGTTCATCGGGATGATTGCCCCTCCCACAGGCGGCGCCATTATTTCCATCTATTCTTGTCTGGTTTGCTTTCACGTGATTACCTGCTGCTTTACCTCGTCAATGCAAAGAAAATGACGCGGCAACAATCCTCTTTATCGTGAGCCCAATCATTATTGGGATCTACCCCCCCCCCCCAACACACACACACACACACACACACATTAACTCGCGGCGCACAAAGATTGTCCCATTTATTGCGACAATTATCCCGGCTGCATTAGAGAGCCCCCCCTTCACCTCCCACCCCATACACCGACCAATGAGAGAACAAGCGCTAGTGCCCCTGTACACCGACAGGCGTGCATACAGCCGGGCGAGGAGTCCACGAGGTCACCCCCGCACCAACATCCTCAGGATGACGCCTGACGGGTAGGCTGTTTGCAGCGCTATCCACCAGTGACTAGGCATAAAATGAGACATGGCTTCTCCCCCTTCTCTAAAAGCAAACCCGGTGCCCGATCCCCACGCGTGACAAAGCATGATCAAAAAATTAAAAATTTGAAAAAAGAGGTGAATATTTTTCTACAATTATTTGACTCCTCAAAACCCTATTATCATCATTAAAATGTAATCAGGTCACGTGAAAATCCATTCAATACACATCTTTTTTTAACGAAAATTATTTTTTTGCACTTTTCCTAGCGGCGAGTATTGTCTACAGAGGGCTGTTTCACTATGTGAGACCTTGTTCCCCGCGAGCGCGCGCGCGTGTGTGTGTGTGACCTCCAAAAACTTTAGCGCGCGCGGGCGGCTACGAGGCGGCAGTAGCAGCAGGACAGGGGCCGGGGTAGGGGCCGGGGCCCGTGCCATGATTGTATTGGACAGTTCATCCACCGCCTTCTCTCTACCCGTTTCTCATCGCATTTTACTCCCGGCCCCTGGCAGGCGCCCCGCCCCGCCCTGCACCTCGCCCGCGCGCACTGCAGGGCCCGCGCACCAGATTCCACCGACGTGTTTATCCTCCGTCATACGCGACTCTGACAGTCTTCATAAAAATTTCAATGTAACACACAACTTGCCTACTCCTACCCCAGCCTCCCTCTCCTCTCGCTCACACACACACACACACATACGTGCGCTGCTCGCATGAAGTAACCCAGAGCACCTTCTCCCGGATTAGCCGCGCGGGCTGTAAAGTGTTCCGCCATTTCAATACTGCAGCAGCATGAGACTCGCTCCACCTCACCGCCAGCTGACTCTCCCACCCCAGATCCTGCTCAAGACCCGGTCCCGTTGGCACAACGGCGGTGCATGTGGGCGGCAACTTCACGCAACCAATTATGATTATTGTCGTGGCAAGGGTAGGGAGTGGACCCCCCGACCCAACCGAGGCGGTCCTTGGCAACAGAGTAACTGCGGGGTCGCCTCGCCCCGCCCCTCACCACCCCACCCTCCCTCGCCCCGCCAGGGCTCTTCCCCACCTTGGCCTAGTGCCAGACGCAACTAACAGCGCCGTTACTGCACTTAGGCCCTAACACGGCTGTACACGCTATTCATCCAGGTGAGAGGCAAGAGAAATGGCGTCCAATAACGCATGGCGGGACGAGCCAGCGGCGCCAGGGGCGGGCCAAGAAGAGGGCGCGAAGGGGAATGAAAAGGCGTGAAGGCGGCGAGAGGGGGGGGGGGGTCCTCAGCACATATGGGGCAGGTTACTGAATCAATAAAGTTTAAAATATAAGGGCGATCAGTAGCTGCCACGTGGCGTGAATCAGGAAAAAAAAGGTAAACCAATTTTCGCGTTTTCTCGCGTTTTCGCTTCTTGAAAGTGAGTTGCTAGACACAGGTGCGAGAAGGAGAGAGAGAGAGAGAGAGAGAGAGAGAGAGAGAGAGAGAGAGAGAGAGAGAGAGAGAGAGAGAGAAGGTGGGGGGGGGGGGGCTCCCCTTCAATGCATGACAAAGTGAAAAGAGCTCCCAGCAATGTGGTCTGCCAGAACTCGGATGTCACCCACACCGTCGTATACCGCTACCCCATTCGGTCCATGGGGCGAGCGGCTGGAAGGAGTAAGGGAGACGAGAAAGTGAAGAGACGCACAAGCCACCGGGAGTTCGATGTAACCCATTCAATATCCCCGCGAGGAGGTATGGGGAAGGAAGAGGGAAAAAGGTACGCGAAACGCAATTTGCAACTGGGTCGCGCACAATTTGAGCGGGTGGCTTTAGGGAAAGGGCCGTTTGTGCCGCAACAGTTGGATGGCCGCTTTCTCTGCTTTCTTGGTTCGACTGCGTTGTGGTGGGTGGACCCCGTACTGCAAGGACTTACGCCAGATCAAAGACACGAGGAAAGGGATAGCTTAAAGATTATTTTGGAGTGCATGAAGAGAAATGGTCGCTGCGAAAACCTTAACAGACTTTTCATCTCTTTATCTACCATTTTCTATCAAAAATGGTCGTATATTCCACTAGCTCCGCAGTCGTGTGTTATTATTTTCCCTGGCCTCCTTGCGGTGGGACACCATATGCCTTTCGGCGGCCAGAAAGAGACAGCGGATGCAAGAGAGCGAAAGAGAGAGAGAGAGAGAGAGAGAGAGAGAGAGAGAGAGAGAGAGAGAGAGAGAGAGAGAGAGAGAGAGAGAATAGAGATAAAAGAGAGGGGGATAGGGAATGAGGCAAGTGAATGTCCATGAACAGAAACTCACTGTATCATAACATAGAGCCGCAGTATATGAAGGTGCGTGCGTAGAGGGAGGGAAGCGAGGGATTCACGACAGCGCAGTGCGACGAAGAAAGAGTAAGAAAATGAGGGTGAAAGGGGGAAGAGAGGGTCGCACTCATCTCTGTCACTTTATCTCTCTCGCTCTCCCTCCTCTCTCGCCCCCGGCCCTTTCTGGCCCTTTCTCTTATCTCCTGGCGACATCGCACATTTTTCGTGGGCAGCACACGCCCTTGTTGCCTTGTCCTCTGTACTGGGGCCCAGCCCGCCTACAATCTCAAACATGCATGTAGAAGTCTCTAGGAGAGAATATAACGCATGGACCGCCGTTACGTTATTGAAACACCTTCATCATTTTCGCTCCGTCTCCTTCCTCTCCTCTTTCGCCGTTTCATATACTCCCCTTCATCTGGAGCACAAAAGTCACGCGATTCACAGCGGGACTGAGAGCATAAGAAAATAACGGATTGAATATCTGATTCTTGGAAGGGGGAGAAAATCCGAAGGTGGTTTCTAAGAGGATCTGTTGCTTTTCTGTTAAGTTTAGAGAGCAAAACAGCTATATGTTGCCTGAGGGAGAAAAAGAATGCAAGGAAAGTAAGCGGGGAGGAGGAGCGAGGAGGGATGGGCACTGGCAACCAGCCAAAACGAATGAAAAGGAATAATCACAGATTGGTCTCGTGAAGGGGTTGGCTGCACTTTAAAAGAGAGGGAGAAAAGAAGGAAAATTTCGCGAAGACGGTCGGGTTTGCCTCTGGCGGGCCCTTATCTCGGGCGCCTATTTCCCAAACACTTGGCTGGAGTTAATTATTTATACGGAATGGACAGGCTGTTTACGCAAATATTGGGCCGAACGATTCCACTAAATAGTTAAATTATGAGAAGATTTCACTTTGTGGCAAATGTCCTAATTTTGCCCTTTGTTTGATAAGCACACTGTATTATATTAAAAGGATTAAAGAGAATCTTTCCCAAAACACAAACATAAATGCGCGACACAGATTATTTGGGCCAGAACAAAATAAAACTCTCAATATCCGAAACATTCCAGTCTTATTTGTTGTTGAAGATGTACAGCATTCGCACGTACTGACGCGTTCTTTCGTTGTCGCCTCGCTGGGTAAGAAAAGTAGGGCGGCATAGCTGAATGATGGAGATGGGGAAAGGAGGTACCGGTAGATTGTAATCCCCGGCCCAGGCTGAGTGCTAGCCGGGCTGCCAACCTGTGGCGCAAGCTGTGAAAGTCCTTTCCAAGCCTTAGCGAACCAAGTTACGGCCCTAACCCCTCGCTTCTCCCACCTCGAGCTATGAGGTCTTCCCTCCTCGCATCCCCTCTCCAATGCTTTTCTTTTCTGTTTTCACCTAATTTTTCACAGCTATGCGTGCGTCGAAAATATGAACCTTGTCAATTATCCTTTCTTTTCAGTTCAGTGTTGTTTTAGTCAACAATTTCATTGGTCCCACTACTAGTCGACTATTTTTTTTTATTCATTTTTATCTGTCGATTATTTTTATTTTGAATACTATTTTTTAGACAACTATATTTTAGACTACTTTAGTCAGCCCACCTACCGTGCGGGCCCACTTCTAAGAGCTGCTGTTAAACGCGTGAAAGCCTTCATCGTATAGAATGAACTGGATATTCAGATGTAGTGCAGTTTGAACTGAGGGATGGCATACTGAGCATCGGTTGAGAGGTGCACAAGTCCTTTAAGAGACGGGAGCTACATGCTAATTAACATGCGCTGGAAAGACGCAAGCGGCGACGGGAGGCAGCCAAATGAAGCCAGGAAAAGAGCTTAGCAGAGGCTATCAAAGAACGCGAACACCTTCCAGTAGAAAGGCGCTAAGGAGACTTGGTAAATGAGTTTGGGAAATGAACGCCCCGCAACAGGCACCGCGAGGGAACGAAACCCCATCAGAAAACCAACTTTAGTCGACTGACAAATTCGTTTCAAAGGAATAGTAAAACTTTACGAGGAAGCGGGAAGGAATATAGTTGAAAAGAGCGGGCTTGACAAGTCGATAGGCAAATGTATATATAACGCAAAATCAAGTGTCCTTAAAAACAGTTTGGCCACGTGGCTGGTACGTAACGACGAACGTGTCTTCGGCCACACACGCCCTGCTCTCCAGGGAGCTCGAACAGGTCTCGCTCAAAGTAAATTTGTATTCTCACAAAAGGACGCAGAAAGTTGGGGCGATGCGCATAACAGATCCCAAAGTTCTACGCGTTCTCCCTTTATTCTCGCCCCGGAAAGGAATGCGGCAGGGCGGATTCCAGTCATATCCATATTGGCGTGGGCCATTTGCATGTGCGAGAAAGGCAGAAAACTAGGCGAATAAAACGGCCGGGGAATGAGAGCGAGCGAGATAGACACAGTGAAAGGCATGCGACGTTGCGACGTCCATGAGATACGGCACCACTGGGCGTTTTGCATGCCAAAGGTAGGGAGAGGGAGCGAAGCTGCGCCCGCGAGCACATCACTCTGTCGCGGCCTGTCACAGCGCACCAAGCTGGCCGGTCACACTCCCCGACATGCCCCGAGCCACATTGGAGCCGACGCGCGCCGAGTGCGTCCCGCGCCACCCGCCTCACTGTGATGACTTCGCATTAGGGCAGGGAGGGCAGCCCCTGCGTGTATAGAGAGGTTATAGCGGTGCGGCAGTATCGTTTGTGTGAGCACTGCAGCAGCGTGAGCCCAGCCCCCCTGGGAGAGCCAGCCCGGCCCGGCTTACCGTACCGCCCGCGGCCCTGAGGCAAGCGAGGAGCACAACTCGGGGAAAGGTTGTTTGCTAGTACTCAGTGCCACACCGAGTTAGAGCACGCTGTTAGTGTCGAGAAGCCACACTGCCGACTGACTAGAAGCGACAAGGTCAAACCGCATTTACACGCAAAACTTAAAAAAAAATTAACTTTCTGGGCGCATGTAGTATTAAGTCCGGGAACAGTTACAATTTTTCGATTACCAGCAGATGAAATGCTGTGACGCACGTACGCAAAGCCACATGTACTAGGAAGCACGCTGACAACCAGCCTTGTTCAGAGTAGCGCGAGGTTTTGTTACCGGGTGCTGTTTGCAGAGGGCACACATTCCTCGCCAAGAGGGTGCCTGCTTGATGGCTTGCCCAGTTTGGCACTCGGCTCTGGTCCCGGAGGTTTCCGGACAGCCCAGGATGTGCTGCTGTTGCTGCAGCAGCTGTCTCGGTTACACCCGCTGCCACTGTTGCTGTGGTTGTCAAACACGCCCATGTTTGGACGCCCGCAGTACGGCCTTGACAGCACACCCATTAAATGTTTGTATGAAAGGGTAACGTATACCGGGGCTGTGGTCCGACAAATATTGACTCAGGTTATCTGATCGACGCGGACACGAAGAAGAGGGTGGGGTTGGAGGTCAGCAACATGAAATGTGAGAGAGCGAGGTTATGTCGTCCTGTTTAAGAAAGGGAAAGTGGAAAGAGAGGGGCGGGCGGTGGGCGCCAAGGGGATGGTCGGCCCTTCAGCTATATTTTGGCGAGCATATTAAAACCCTTAGGCAGAAAGAAGACATTGTTGGAGGCTAGAAAGAGAACAAAGAATAGCGTTGTGAAGTCAAACCAGCCGCCACAGTGACCTCAAAACTTGTAGAATGAAGTATGAAAAGTAGAAAAACAAAACGGAAAAACAGTTGTAATATTACTTGCATGGGAGAAATTCTTGGTTTTACGACTTTTTCAAATGTAAAAATTCTTTATTACAATATGATTAAATTAAAAGGAATATGCTGTATCACTTTGACGACCCTGAGAGTATCTTTGTTTGCTCTCACAGACCGGGTATTATAGCTTTAACATCTTACGAAACCGCCGGGCGCAGCAGACGCGAACTCCGCTATCTAGCGGCCAATATCGCAAAACTCAACATCCGGACAGTCCGCGGCAGATGCAAGAGACTATCACGGCGGCACCAGCTGCATACTAAACAAGACTTCAGTTGGAACTTAGGCAATACCGAATCGCTTTCAAGGCCTTAACTCCAGACTGTAAAAAAGGTTTAAAAAATTTCACATAAAAATCTGATGTAAATTTATGTACTCGGTTTGGAAATTTCAAACCATTATTAATTTGCCCAACAGGCTCCAGTCAAACAAAACTCGAAAAATGCAACTGGCATCTAATTTCAACTGACGCACGAAAAACTAAAAATGTTTCGTAAGTCCTTGGGACCGCAGAGCCTGACATTAACGATTCCGCGATAAAACTGAAAACCACTCGCATTAGGTATTGCAAGCGTTTAATGCCTCATTCTCATTCAAGATCGGTCAGATAACTCGAATTCCGGCAGAGAGAGAAACCTCCATCCAAGCCGCGGCCTCAAGGTCAGTGGATGACAGAGGGGCGTTGGCGAATTGAATGGGGGCGCGGAGAAAAGCAAGAGCTAAGCGGGCATAAGCGGGGCTGCTGGTAAGGGCGCTGCGAGAGCTGGAAGGTTTGGGGTGGGAGGGAGGGGGGGCGGTCTGAACAGACAGCTCAGACTTACTCGTCAGAGAGCCGCGAAGCAGTCCAGGTGGCCCGACCCGACCCGCCCTATCCACCGCCAGCGACCGAATCCATTTCTAAAACGAGCTGCAGGGCAGCCAGGCCCCATCATTAAAATATGGAGGGTCCTGCCGCGGTGCGGCGCCTCTATGGTGGCACCGCTGCCAGCGCCAGAGATGACGGCGGCCGGCAATCGTGCGTGCGCCGCCGGAGAAGCAGGTGGTGGAAAGAAATGAGGAAAGCGTAGCGGTGGTGGGGTTAGGGTCGGAGAAAGCACCACAGAGAGCGTGGCGCAGCGGCGAGGTGAGCTGGCTGTATGTGTGCAGGGGCGGGGCAGGGCAGCGCAGGGGGCGGGTATACTGCCGAAGATGGCAATAAAAATGGGAGCAACAAAAATTGAAACTGGTCGGCCTGGACCCCCAACGCCGAGGGCCCTACCCGGCCCGGCCCGGGGGGGCGGGGATGCCAGAGGGAGATGCACTATAAAAATATAGTGTTAGGGAGAGGAGAGCATATACTGGGAAAGAAAAGGGGCGGGATAAGAAAAGGGGGGGAAGGGGAGGATTTTTGTTTTTATCCCGGATGGAATAAGGGGCTGTGCACGGCCTGCCTGATGACGTGGCGATGTGCCAGCCGTGCGTGACCCAGTTGCTACGCCCGGCTGCTGCCACGGTCTGCCACGGTCTGCCACGGCCACCCTGCCTGCATTACGTATCGCGCGCGGGGCATGCGAGCCGTCACGATCGCGATCACGGAGGTTCCACTTGAAAGCTGTCGATCGAAGTGCGCTTCCTGGAAACTGGATGAGGTAAAAAACCATAATTTTGTGAATGAGGAAAAACATTACCATACCGGGAAGCGGCGATTACCGTGCTGGTAGGGGGCCGCGGCGGACGGTGCGCGCGCGATTACGAATGAAAAAGCGTCAGCGTTAGTTGTGCGGTGTGGCGGGGCGCAGCGGCGCGAGCGCGCGGGCCGAGAGCTTTCGCGTCGCGCTCGCCTCATAAAGATCTCAGGAAAGGATGCCTTTGACGGCACATAAATTTTACGGCCACACGATCAGCACGACGAGGCAAAGCATTGCGGCGGAGGTGGCGGCGCGGCGCGCGGCGGCAGCGTGGGCGCTGCAGGAGGGTGGGTGGGGCGGGGGTGGGGACTGCGCCGCAGCAGTACAGAAGGAGGTGGGGCTCGGTTCCTTTTCCTTTCCCGCGCGCCCGAGACCACCGCCGCCGCGCCGCCGCTACAACACGGGGCCGCACCGCGCACCGCTTTCTCGTAACCCAATTGAATGCGGCACCTCATATCGCGTCCACGGGAAGCAATTCGGGCGCCAATGTCATCAGGGAGGGGAGCGCCCGTAGTGTAAAACATGCGGCCTCGCGCCGCCGCAAGCTGCACAGTCTGCTGTGATACACGGAAAGGAAAGGGAAGAACGCAATGCTGTTTGTAAACTACGTATCGGTCGCGAGAAAATTACACTTTCGCAGCAATGACTGGATGCAAACAGTGATAATTTTCTTTACGAGAAAATTGAACAGCACCCTAAAGTAACGCGACAAAAATATCAACATGTCACGGCAAGATTTCTAGCTATTGGATTGGAGAAAAGAAGAAAGGAAAAAATTGTGAGAACGTAAACGAGGCAAGGCCTTGGCTCTTGGCAGAGTAAATAAAGTCATCGACGACGCCGCAGCGCGGCCCCGACCCCAAACACGTGCGACCCCCTCCTATAATTTCCGTAAAGGCGGCGCCCTCGCAGGGACACTGAGGCGGGGCCGAGCCGGGGCCGGACTATTGCACCCAGGCCTGCGCGTGACCAGGCGCCGAACTCTGCGCCCGCTTTTAGGCAGGTAAAAAGGGCGGCGACCTTTTAAAGTAACAAAAAAAAATCTCTGCTTTTATAAAAATTAACTGAAACAACTTTTGTTTTACAAATAATAAATATTAAGATGATTGTTGTGCATTGAAAGAGTTTCTTGGCGGTAAGGGATACGGGTAGCTTAAGTCTGCGGGCAGGCGACAACAACTTTGCGTGCGCGCCGCGACGACCGTAATGTGAGGGCGCGGGCCGCAAAGAGTCACAGCACAGGCGTGTTTGAAGCGTGGTGGCTTGACGCCGCCCCCATCATTTTCCAGCGAGGCGCGAAAGCCCCCCTGCCTCCCCCCTCTTACCGCGCATCCCCGCACCGCACCGCGCGCGCGCTCGCCTTGCCGGCTGCCTCCGGATCAAAATGTCTCAGATAAAGGAGACGGATGTGGCTGCGTCGTCGTCAAGTTTCCAGAGGTTTGAGCAGCCGGCGAAAGGAGGCAAAGGGGAAAGGGGGTAAGGGGCGGGGTTGGAGCGCTGTTCGGAGGAGGGCTGCGAAGAGGGGTAACGACACTTTGAAGGGACGCGGCAGACGCGCGCGCCCTCTAATAGCGCGCCAGCAGTACGACAGCCGCACCCAGCAGAGTTCAAGTCGATCGGCCCGGGCCGAGTGTAGGTCACGTGACCGCTCACCGCGCGGCCCGGCCCCGCCCGCCCCGCCCCCGCGCCCCGCTCGGCCCGCAACCAATCTGACGAGGTCAACACATTAATCACAGTGGCCCCGCGCGGCGCCATGTATCGAACTCCGTCTTGCCTGCTGCTGGAACGCATTAACCATGCCGGTCAGCGCACACGAGTGGGTGCTGTGTCTGTGAGAGAGAGAGAGAGAGAGAGAGAGAGAGAGAGAGAGAGAGAGAGAGAGAGAGAGAGAGAGAGAGAGAGAGGCACACCGTGAGAATGGGGGGGAGAGAGAGGGAAACATTTTCATGACGCAGCTTAGCCGTCCGTCATGTAGAGTTTCAGGCAACCCCCACCCCACCGCCTCCTCCCTAGCAGGAACCGCCGGCAACAAGCAATTTGTGCCCAAAACGCGTCGACTATACGAGCGATTTTCTCCCCCGCGCAACCCTTGAAAATTGCGCACTCTGTCATTCTTCCTTTCTTCTTTTTTTTCATCTTCTCTCGGCTTCGCACGCTGTGACTTAACCACCACTCCCCGACTCCCTCGGCACAATTTCATCATCCACACACCTTTTACTCGAGGCTGAGGACTGTTGCATGACCGGTTAGTGTGGTGGAGTTAAGATCTCGCCGTCACTCTTGCCCCCCCCCCCTTCTTCGAGTCGCGCGGCTTGATAAATCAGTCAGGCCAGTGCGACGTGCACTCTCCCTCAGGAGGGATGGAGACGTGCCGATACCTGTTGAGTTGCGGCGCAGATAACAGACAGAATAAGAAACAAAAACTTGCGAATAACCTATCCATCTTTCGAGAAAGACAAGTTTCCTCCCGCGCTGACGGTCCATTGCGTGTCTTCTCCCGCTGCTGTGCGTGGATGTGGCACAAAAGCCAAGCCAAAGTCAAACAAACAAAAACTCGACAAAGAAGGGAGCAGACTTCTTTCCATTTTTTTTTGTTTCGAAGTGGCCAAAGCTGGCAACATGCAAAACAGAGATGCCCGTCGGCGAATTTCATTCTTTCTTTCCTACGCAGCAGCGCTAGCGGCCTACACTCACAGCCCCACGCAATGGCACCTGAATGAAAGTCGAAGAAAGCGAGAGATCGGCATGTGTACGAATAAAAAAAAATAAGAACAAAATCACGGTTCACTTCTGACAGGTTTCGCAAAACTCAGAGCGATATCCAGTGAGTCATGTTTTTTTTAATATTGATGGGTGGCAGCATTATTTTACAAACCGACGCTATCAAGTTCAGATGGAACATTTACAGATTTGCATCAAGAAATTAGTTTTGGGTTCCTCCTTAGCTTTTAAGATAGTGCACGAGTTTAAGTTGCTGGTCTGGTATCATCGTCCGCGTGTCCAAAACTAGCGCAAACTATAATTTCACATATACGTATGTAGCAGCTGGCTTGGTTCGTCCCCAGTTTGGCCGACTTACCGCCGTTTCGTCAGAAAAGCCATCTACATGCAAAGCAGGTTGCCTATGCGCCCGTGTTTTGTTCTAAACTTTCTGCCCTGCTCTTGAAATGACCTTTGTTCGTTCCCATGAATACAGAACACCCGTCAAAAATTAATCGACGTCATTCATCGGGGCTCCAGCCAATCGTTGCCCAGCGGACACGCACCTGTCCGGCAGCTTTGCACAAAAACGGGACGCGTTTTCCGGTTGGCGACAAACATCAACGCGTTTTTTCCCGGCCCCAAAACGATGACAAATCGCTTTATTGTTTCCGCTCCAGAGGTTCCAGGCTAGGCATGCTGACATACATACAGCAGCGCTGAAAGCGTGAGTGTTGTAATTCGGCCGGTTCGAAAGGGTAACGTTGTTGACGGTAGAAATAGATAAATAAAATGTCAGCGTTAGAACGTAACCCATTTTTTTTCTTCGCGTAGAATGCAGTAAGCAGTGTTAATATTACGCAGAGTATTAAAAAGCGTATGAGAGAAACGGCATGGTCGTATTCCTCTATGTGCCAGTGCACGGCCACCCTCAAATTGACGAGGAGAGGTCGTCTGTAAATCCAAGTGTCCGCACACACAGGCGCACACACACACACACACGCGCGCGCGTGCGCGCTCTGGGAGAAGGGGGACGGGGGAACATAGCCTCTGTAGAGATCGCCCTCGCAGAGCTCCTAATCCACTCTCACCGGAATCCCTCTGTTGATCCTTGGCCTGCAGTCTCCACCGCGCCGCGCCCCCTGCCGCTTAGTGATGGCGAGGAGTGTCCGAAGCGCTGATGCTTTGACCCCCCACTGCGCTCCTAGACCCTTTCAGCCCCCCCTCCCCCCCCCCCCCCCGACTCCTCTCTCTAGGAACCTACCCACACACACACCAGACAGAGAGGAGGAAGAGACTCCTCGTAGGCAACACGCCCCAGTACTGTCAACCAGCACATGAGTTATGGTGAGGCTGGCGCAAAAATGGGGACAAGACGGCAAAAACGCCTGGCATCTCCGGTGTTTGAACTCACGACTGGCTACAGAGCGTCTTCTAGGAGAGACGTAAGGACACGGCAAAAACACAACCGTCAAAAGCTTGCGCTTTTCGCGAGTACATAGGACGCTTGGGCTACCCGTTCAGTTCCGTGCCGTCACCCGTCTAGTCCCTCCCTGGAATGTCCGGCTACTAGTCACTCAGCTGATGCTCACGTTCCCCCGTGAGCGAGGGCATGGTGTGTGTAGCAGGGGAGGGGGGGGAGTAGGGTTGGGGTCGGAAGGTAAGCACGTAAATGGATTAGGAACTCCTCTAGGCAACCTCGGGCGGTCCGGTCCAATGGCAGCGTAGCGTCCCCTCACAGCCTGACCGACCGGAGGGAGGGCCTCAGGAGGAGCCAGGATGAATCTGCTCATTGTAGACGCAAGTGCCCTCTAGTCCGATTTCCTTTTCCCCAAAAAATAAAAACTCTCTAATAGGGTCTTGTAAACGCTTGAAGCCCTTGTAAGCCTCTTACCGCCAAGGACAACGACTCTCACGATTTTGCCGCTCTACGGGGGACAAATGCTAACCGTCCCGCAAGAGCGACGGCAAAAAAACATGCGCCGACAAACACACAGCAGATTGGGCGGGGGTCACCGCCGCGGCCGCCGCGCTAGGCCGGCAGTTATTGCCGAAACTTTAACATTTCCAACGCGCGGCTGGAATCGACAACAGCCGCCGCATGGCAAATTAGGCGGGCCAATCTCTAAGCGTCGTGCCGTCCCCCGCAACCCGCAACCCAATGGGGCCCACAAGATGGACATTAAAATACAATCAGGCAGCGCGGCGATAAGAGTGCCAGGGCCAGCGGCCACTATGGCGCGGCGGGGGCGGGGAGAGAGGGAGAGAGGGAGAGAGGGAGAGAGGGAGAGGGAGAGAGAGAGAGATAGAGATAGAACGGTGAGGGCGCGGGAGCTGGAAAGACGATGTGATATGTGCCTTAACATGAAAACTGCCCTTAGGCCCGGGTAGCAGGAGTTTTCTTTACATTTCAACACCCTGACGGCACGGCGCTTCGTAATCTGTGCCATCCAATACATTGCCGTGGACGAGAAAAAAAAAACACCTTTCGGAGAGCAGCTTGAAGCAATACGTCCTTCTGTATTAGGGCTGAACCGAGGTAGCCCGGGCGGGGCGGGCGCGCACGGGGAGGGCTTCGCTGGGCCCCGCTGCGTGGGTCTTCACTTCCGTTGCGTGGAGGTTGTCGAGGTAATATTACTCGCGTGCCTCCGCTGCATTATGAGAGGAGCCGTGCACCGCCCCACCCCGCACAACCCCAGAGAGGGTGTTGGATCGAACGAGGAGTAAAGTTCAGGGTCCGGGTCGTGACTCAAGGTGGGGTGTGATGGCGATGGTGGTGGTGGTGGTGGTGGTGGTGGTGGTGGTGGAGGTGGAGGAGGTGGAGGTGGAGGTGGAGGAGGTGGAGGTGGTGGTGGTGGTGGTGGTGGAGGTGGAGGTGGCGGTGGCACACGGGGGTTTGAGTTGAGCGGCCACGAGAGGCCCGATTGTGTTCTGTATTTATCTCTGCTCTCTGCCCTCTCTCTCTCTCTCTCTCTCTCTCCCTCTCTGCGCCCGCACAACTCCCCTTCAGGCCGGACCGGTGGAGGACTGACCGAGCCGCGCCGCGCCGAGTGGCTATCGCCCCGCCGCCGCACCGTACACTGCAGTCCGTCCCGTCTCGTCCCGCCCGCCGCGCCGCGCTGAAAGCTTGTCAATATTTCCGTGAGCCTTTCCGATTTTTCTTGCCGCCGCGGCGCCGCGCGAGCTGATCAGGTCGGTTCCGCGGGTCGTGGCGGGGCGGGGCGGGGCGGGCAGCCTCGTCAACGCGTAACAACGTTCGATTAATCAGGCGGACGGAACGGCCCGGATCGTATATTCGGGGCGAGCGTGGCGCGGCGCGGCGCGGCGAGGATCGTCGACGCCGATCGACTTTCTACATTCCTCCCTCCACATACCCCGCTCCGCTCACCCGTCAGAGACCGGGGAGGGGAAAACGCAGCCCTCGAGACCTCTCTACCCGACGAGAAACGAGGTGAGGATAAGGCCCTAGTAGCAGAAAGTGAGCCGAGAGATATTTATAAAGGGAAGGGGTGGTCTGGAGCCGGGCCAGGACGAAGAATGCATCCGCGAAATAGTACAAAGCAAACTGGTTTTGGCCCGGGTTTTGATTGGTTCGGTGCCCCGCCCTGACCGCGACACCACCGAAACGCGAAGGGGCTTCGACCTCGCGCATGGAGAACTTTCCATATTTCTCTCCACACCACCACCACGCCACCTGCGGGCTGCAAGAGCAAAAGAAGAAAAGACCGAAAAGCAACGTATCTCGCGCCCCGCGAATGTCACAGACAGGCGTGGGATCAAGTCCGTCCGCCCGCGGAAACAATTCCTTTTCTTCTCCTGTTTGACGCACATCACATGAGGCCCCCCACCCCACACACACACACGCCCTGACCACCCTTTCTCTCCTTTCCTCGTACCGCACGCCCAACCTTTTCACCTGATGAGGACGATTTCTTTGGGACGGCCACACACCGCCCGCTGTCCCTGGTCCTACCCCACCCTTATCGCCACCCGCTCGCAGCTCCCGCCCCCTCCTCCTCCATCAGAATTCTGCGGCGGTCGGTCTGCAGAACAAACACTAATCTAGGCCTTATCTGACTTAGCGAAGGGATGGCGGAGCGGAGGAGAGCGAGTGAGATACAAGTACAAAAGGCGAATCCCGCGGCGGCAGGAGAAATTCCTCGTCACGGAGCTCCACTTTAAGGACCCACACGAATTTCCGGGAAATTTCGCACCTCCCCGCTACGCCCACTCCCCCGCTCGCCACGACGCGCGGTGACGCGGCGCGCCTACGGCGGGGCCTCCAGACGGGCCTGCAGCCAGCTGGGCATTACTTACTTTGCATGAAAATGAAAACGCTCGAGCCACATCACAGAGTTATGCAAAGCGCATGCGCCGCGAGTGCAGCGCAGAGCTTTCGGTCGGAGGGCAATATCTCCCTACCGCGGGCCTCCGCAGCAGCACTAACAGCGGCCGGAGCGTGGCTTTGAATTTCATTCCGCGCGGAAGAAACTTATCCGGCGGGTCGCACAAGTTCTATGCACACGTCGGGACACAATTAGGGCGGGGCGAGGCGTGGCTGGGCGGGTTGGGGCGGGGCGGGGCTAAGCGAGTAGCCGACCCCAGCCCAGCCACCCCGCGTCCCGTGTCTACAAGACGGCCGACCGGTTCATTAATAAGGTTAAAAAAATTAAGAACAAAAGACACGGCCTTTTCAGGTCAAAATAATTAAAAACTGCAAAAATATACAAATTTCAAAAATTGTTTTTGTACACCGGCTACGAATTGTTTCTACGCGAATATTCTCTTTGAAGAAGTCGTATGTAGGACGTCCTAATAAAATTGGCCGTGCATGCACACCGAGTGTGCGGTGCTGGCGGCAGAGTGAAGGAAGTAGTGTGCATGTGTGTAGGATGCGGGGTGCGAGACTCTCAGACAAGTGGACGGGAGGGAAAGGTAGCGGAAGGTAGCGAGGAGAGGCTGTCGTGGAGAAAGAACGGGAGGGTGGGCGTGGGGCAGGGGGGGGGGGGGGGCTACAGAGTAGGGGCGGGGCTAGAGAGAGCAGGGCAAGACCACGAAATGTCGGCGAGGTCATACAGCCATGCATACACTCAGACGGCCCCGCCCCGCCACGCCCCGCCGCGCCGCGCCACGCCACGCATGCATAGAGAGTAGGATTAGGGGCGTCACGGCGTGTCACATGCATTGCAATCCTGTCTCGAGGTCTGTCGACGGTGGGGGAGGGGGGTGAGAGAGGCTAAAGGCGCCGTGCGATTGGCGCAACGCGTACACACTAACTGTATTCGTATCTTTCATTTGTACAAACTTTACAGTTAAATTTTTGGCACAAATTTGTGCGTTGATTTGTACGCTTTTGTGCATACATTTGTACGACATCAAGCATTTTTGTTTGTGGGAAATTGTGTGTCGTTTGCACAAAAACATAAAAATTCAGATAGAGTTCACAGTTTGGTATGTAGTTGCAAAAACGTCGGCGGCAAGAGAATATTTTTTTTTGTTTGACAGCGTTCTAAAAGTCTGAACTGAAAGAGAGGGGGTGGGGGACGAGAAAAGAGCAGACGAGCGTATGAATGCAGCCAGGTGCGTCACGTCAGGCCGAAAGACACAGGATAAGCGGCGGAGGTGGGGGGGGGGGGGTAGAACGGGGACGGGAGAACTTCCGGCGCCGGAAGTAATTGCCATGGTGACAACAGCGGAAGTGTTGGAATAAAAACGGAAGAGTAGCATGGCGCTGCTGTGACGCCAACGGAGCGCAGCAAACGCCCACGTTTTAGATCAAATTAACGCCTATTCCTGTGCCTGCTTTTGCGATAAAATGCGAAATCTTAAGAACAACGTTAGCACAAAGTACTGAAGCCTGCGCATCGGTACTAGACCCAATCTCAAATGTAATATTCGTGTGATTTTCTCTTTCGGCGCACTCCGTCACGCTCCGGACGCTATAGCACACCACTTTGTCACGGTGTGTCGGGACAAAAAGCAAGCCGTTTTTATCGCCGCCGCGTCGCCTTGTCCCTGCCGTGGACAGCGTGAGCCAAATTTAGACGCTTCCCAAGGTCGTTGCTTACTTTGGAGAAGATGTCCTCCGAGCGCGTCGACGGCGCTCCCGCCGCCACTACGAGCCTTTATAGCGATCAATATCAGGAATTTATGAGCACCAGCCAATTTATGACCCGGGCACTTGCCTTGTATCGATTGTTTACCTCACAACATTGGCGCGCAATATGAAGAAACAATTTTTCATGGGAATAGGACACTGTATACAATCAAACTTTTGCTGGCAAACAACTCCACTCTTTGTTACGTCTTATTAAAAACAAAAACTCTTCACAAATTAGACCACGCGTAACTTTTCCAAGTCAAACCAAAGCATTTCTTTTCCTGTCCAAACGAAAATGTATTGGGGCAGCAAAACGGCGAAAAGAGAGCAAAAAAGTCATCGAAAGAGACTTGGAAACGAGCGGCAGTGATCCCTTCACTCCGCATCGTCGGGCGCGATTAATTTCCCTTCGATTTATTGCCCAGAGAGAAAGAGAGAGAGAGAGAGAGAGAGAGAGAGAGAGAGAGAGAGAGAGAGAGAGAGAGAGAGAGAGAGAGGCGCGCGCGGCAGTGGGAGACTAGACGTTTAATTCGAGGCGAGTTTTGTAACTGATTAGATTGAAGAGGTTTTGGTTCTTTTGAGAGCGACCGGCTGGCCGGGCGCGCCGCGCTTCCTAATGAATGGTAGGGCGGACGAAATTGAGACTGGGCGACCCAGAGCACGCGACAAAGGGTGGGTCGGCCAACAGACTGACAGACCCACCGACCCACCGACCCACAGGGCAGGGCCATAGTACTGGGCGGGCTGCTCGGCACAGCGACTCACTCTGCTCTGCTCCACTGGAGTTGGCAGTGCGCTGCGCGCGGCGCGGCGAGGACCTCACCTGCAAAAGCAAGAAGAGAGACTGGGCGTTAGACACTGCAGACTTTTGAAACTCGGTCGTAGTTGTATGGTGCGGCGGCGGCGCGCAAGGGTAAGACCATGAGGGGAGGAATGAAGGGCGGGTCGCACATGGCAAAAAAAAATATATATATATACAGTGCCTCCCTGCACAAAACACTACAAGGAAACTGCTAGGCGAGAGCTGTTCTGGCAGCAGCTTTTCGAGTATAGGCTCTCAACTATCTCCCCTGCCTGCCCTCCCGCCCCCGTCCCCTCTCTCTCTCGTCCTAGATGTGCTGGTGTGTACGGCGCGCACCAGAATAATAAAATATGACCGGTATTCAATGGGAGCCGCGGAGCTCAGTGGAGTGGGAAGTATAAACTGGCTCCTCCCCCTCCTGCCCGGTTCTCTCTCTCTCCTTGGCCTTCCGGTTGGCATGCTCCTATACAGCACAGCTATCGCCGCAAGAGAGACCCCACAAATTACGGGCCGCGTGACATCAACTAACCTGCACGTCGACACTCTGTTAATGGAAGGCCCAAGGAGACCGCGGAATGCAGCCCACACACGTTATGTTTTAGGCGCGAGACGTTGGGGTGCATTACTGTATATCATTATGCAGAGATAAAACTTAAGCAGGGAAAATTTCCAAATACCGAGTGCGATTGCACTTTGGAACCACCTCGCCCCGCCGCCTCCGCAGGTGCCAGAGCAGCGATGGTGGCCGCCCCTCCCCACCCCGCAACGCAGGATGTCTTGCATGCCAAGCCCCACCCCGCCTAAGACGACCACTTCCCACCCGGCCGACCTCTCTTTTTTCCCCGCCCCGCAGCCCCTCGCTCCCCTATACGCCGCTATATTAAATTTCTCTCCGCACCTTTCTATTAGCAAAACGTTCATGCCGCCCGCACGACACCGCAGAAGGGGTGAGGGGCGATGTGGGCGGCAATAGTGCTGGTGGTGGTGGCGGAGGAGGAGGAGGAGGAGGACGAGGAGGACGAGGAAGAGGACGAGGAGGACGAGGAAGAGGACGAGGAGGAAAAGGAGGTAGCAGCCAGGATGGCACTACTGAGAGCCAGCGGCTGATGGCATGAGGAGAGGAGAACCTTCCCAGCGCAGCCGCGGTGGTCGCGGTAGTTCGTATTCAAGTCGCAAGCGGCAGCGGCAGTGGCACAGTTTCCCAAAGGCACGAGAGGTAGTCGGTGAGTAAGAGAGACAGATGGACGCAAAAGGGAGGGGACGCGAAAGAGAGAAAGAATGGCGTATAGGGGCGGGGAGGAGTGCAGGGGAGGGAGGGGAGGGGGAGGGAAAGAAGGTCTGCAGGTCCTTAGGGGGTCATTAGCGGACCCGCTGTCATTTGTGTTCGTCTCCCACTGGGAAAAAATACGAGCACCGCCGCACGGCGCACGCTGCCACTGCTGCTGCAAGAAAGAGGCATCGCTAATCGTGCGGGGGAAAGAAGCACCGTTTTTATCCACCTCCGCCTCCGACGTATTGATTCGGCCGTGCGTCAGGTTGTCTAAGCGGCGGAATAAAAGTTAAGTTCCATGGCCACTTATCACTCGTGCGCCTTACACGCCCGATTTAAATCTCCCGCTCCAGAGCACCGCGGCGGCGCGTGATTCGAGAATAAGAATAACGCCCCGATTCATCCCGGCGCACTGCAACGCGCGTCTTCATCGCGGCCGCACGTTCGTTTCGTATAAAAGGCAATCGGAAACGAAATACTCTCCGCAGAACCTGCAGGCGGACGGATGTCGCATGGAGAACGCGCAGGCGGCGTCCTCGCTGCAGACTGCAATGAGTTTACCTTGGGGTTGGAGAGGAACGTAAAACCTGCTGCCGTAAGGACGACGGCGGCGTGGTCGTTTCGCGACGCGCTTCTCCCCCCCGCGGCCCGTCACCCACAAAGAGACAAGCAGGGAAATGGCTTGTTTCTTCGGCGCCTCGAGACGCACTCAAAGTCCGGGAGGAGAGGCCGGAAAGTCAAGCTAAGCCCAACGTAAAATAAAGGGAGAAAAAGAGAGCGTGCGCGAGGGGTTCGGCCGTAAAAGTGCGAGGGCGACGCAAGAGTAATGCGGGCAGGGCAGGGGGCCGGGGCTACTGGAGGCAGTGTCGCTTAGGCAGGTGCGCGCGCTGGAGTCCAGGGGCCGCGCCGAGAGCCCGTCCAAGAAACCGCTAGAAGAGCGAACAACGACCCGCCTACTACCCCAATGGCAGGGCCGGGAGCGGGCCTCGATCTCCAGCCGGAACGCCCGGGAGGTAGGCAAGCGACGAGCACGCCTGTCCGGCGGGACGGCCTACACCCCAGGCGCGCGGCGTAGCGCCTGTGAGGTAGGCAAGAGCAGCGCGCGTGGCGTGCAGGGGTGCTGGGCCGGGTACACAAGACACGCCCGGGCGGGCGGCCTCCACCCCTGAAAGAGGATTTCTCAAGGAGCGGCGCGGCGCGGTGGGGGCCTCAATTTGAGATGCATTGCCCAGCGTGACGTTGAACCCCCTCGGCCAGCCCCGACCCCCTCAGACGGCCGAATTCATCATAGTGATAAGCATCTGTAAGCTCGAGCACACCACTCGTATATTTTCCGCTCCGGAGCAGCACAGCAGCCGCTCCGCTCCGCCCCGCGCTCTCCCCCTACCCCTCCCCTCCCGCACGCGTCCGCCCACACGAGCATCGCCAAGGGGAGAGACCCTCCTGAGACCCTAGGTGGCGCGGGGCTTGTCGAAGGCTTACGTCGCCCGATTTACCGCGAGCACAAAATTTTCGCCCTGCGCCCGAGTCGGATACTGACCCTTCTGCTCTGACAAAAAGTCACGTGGGTTGGTTTTAACAGAGAGGGGGGGGGGGGAGATACGGCGAATCCGGTGGGATAACGACATAGAATCCACGATCGAAGCACGCTGGGCCAGAACCAAATAACGCCAAAAGCACACAAAAAAATTAATAAAAGGGAGAAGAATAAGCACAATGACAAAGGGATGGGGCATTGACCGGCCAGTGTCAGCAGATCCGACAATGGCAATATGTCCCAGACTCCCACTCGGGAATGATTAATAGATGCTTCAGTCAGCCAAGGCTTTGGCCCCGCTACCAAACCCGTCCAGCCACCATACGCGGGAGGGAAGCGCTCAGAAATGGACAGCACTTTTTATCCAACTTTGCCAAGGGGCGAGTGTATAAAAGCCACTCATCATCGAGAAAGGCACGCATTTAACTGCAATACTGTACTATACACTTGAGTTTACACAGGGAAGGACGCGCCCTTGCTTAAAACGCCATATTGTGCTAGTTGTGAATAGCAGAGAGAGAGAGAGAGAGAGAGAGAGAGAGAGAGAGAGAGAGAGAGAGAGAGAGAGAGAGAGAGGGGGAGGGTACATGGGGGATAGAGGGAGAGAGTCATCAGCATCAACGCTGTGTCAAAGAGAGGCAGCGCGTGCTGTCGCCGGCAATCTGCTCATCAAGCTCTGCATGCGTGGTTCCGCCAACCGAGGCTCCCAGCGAGCGTGAGCGTATAGGCTCAGGCCGGGCCGGGAACTTCACAAAATAAATTACACGAAAATGTCACGGGTCAACTCTCAGCGACCCCCGTTTTTTGGCTCATACGGGCCATGGTTCATTCAATTATGCATGCATCAAAATGGTAACAAAACTTTACCCCGACAATTTTGTTTAAAATGTTATGTTTGAAAACAACGCACGCTGGGTCGGTGAAAGGGCGAAGGCAACTACTTCTCCTAAAGACGAGAACAGAGCGTTTTGCAATTCCACTCGAGGGCGTGGAAATGGGCGGAGCAGCGGGACTGAGAAAATTATGAATATAGCAGCCCCGTAGAGAAGAAGAGGGGGGAGGGGGGAAGGGGGGCGAATGTGGGAGCAAGGTAAGACGCGTGCGCAAAGGGAGAGCGGAGGAGAGCAGAGCGTCCGTTACCCTCCGCGCACCGCGCCGCTCTCCCTCCAGGGAAATTAAAACGCTTCAAATGCATTAGGTGGTGAGTGAAATTGCGTAAATATTGCAGGGGGGCGGCGGGTAGCAGAAGAGCAGCAGCCCCGCCCCGCCCGCGGCCGGGCTATGGGCTCATCGGCACGGCACACGGGCCTCCCGCCCCGCCCGTGCAGTACGCCTCAGTATTATATTCGGCGATTTCCTCCCTCCGAGTCCGTGGGACTGCCTCAGCAAGCAGCAGCGGCCGCTAAGAGGTGTCGCGAGAGCGAGCAGACAGCATACACTCACTGCAGAACAGAAGCGAGGCCCAACCCAATCACTCAGGGCTCGCAGTTCGGTGTGTGGTGGAGCCGAGCCCGCAAGGATTTCCCTCCTCAGAGGAGATTCTCCACGCCCGTCCTTTCCCCCTTTTTTCCCCACTCGGTCGACTTAGCAGAGGGTCTCTCCCTGCGGCCAGACAGGCAGGTGGCAGGCAGGGCGTTCAGGCGGACAGACAGATAGACGAATGGACAGCAGCAGGTAGGACTGGGCTCATTAGGACGGGGTCATGGTTTATACATGGCGAGGGGAGGAGGAATCGATGGCCTCTCTGGGCTGCCGAGTGGAGCCCCGACCCAGTGCCAATCAGCAGTGACAAAAGAACCCCGCGCGGAAAAAAAAAACATATCTGGAGCGCAGAGCATGTATTCATTTTTACTGAAAAATTTTAAGTATTCAGGATATAGTGTGTACTTTACACTCTCTTTGCTAAATACATATCTTGGCCGGGATACACACGCGTAGTTGCCATGTGAGCTTTTCGTGAGTGAATCTCCTCCGCGCTTCGTCGGCTAAAATGTTTGAAGCGGTCACTTCCGGAGAGTGGCAATAGGATGATGATACGGCACGTGCAAGTAATGGTATGTCTAGCCCCGACCCCCCCCCCCCCCCCCTCCCCCCGCTACCCTGACGGCTCAAATTGCCTCCCGATAGACTCGCGTGCCGCAGAGCCGCCCCCCGATCGTAAACATTTCGAAAGGTAGAAGGCTCGAACAGAACGCGCTGTGCTAGAGCCAGTGACATGGGCCCCGCGCACGCACAGCCCTCAGTAACCGCTGCTCGTTCACACGTTTATTTTCAGCTGTCAGCTCAGCTTTCAGTCGCTGCATTTCTCTATCCGCGGGCCCGTTCGGTCGCTCGCGCCACGGCAGCAGACGTATGCTGTTGTTGTCGGCACGGCAAGAAAAAAATAAAATGAAAGCAAAATAGGCACCCCTAACGGGGTCTTAAAAAGGAGAGGTAGTAGTATGGGAAGAAATAAAGTTGCATGCGCGCCAGAGTTTGTTTTTTTTTCTGTGAGAGTGTGAGGAAGTGAAGAGCACTGTGCACGCCCGCGGCCCACTTTGGCGTGACCCGGGTGGGCCCCACGGCGGCGCGGCGTCGCGGTGCGTCCGGCACGCGCGCAGACGTGCTGCAGACGAGCGTCGCCGGGCGTCGCCTTGACGTTATAATGACGTCGTTACAGAGCGACGCATCCGCAGGGAGCACCATAGCACGCCAGCTTCGTTTCATTTCATTTGGCTACGTAACGGCAAAAGGGAGGGAGGGAGGGAGGGAGGGAGGGAGGGAGGGGGGGAGGGAGGGAGGGAGGGAGGGAGGGAGGGTCCCAGAGCAGGCCAGCCCAGCAGCCGCCCCCTCAATGAGCAAAACGAAAGGGTGCCGGCAATACTGGCATAATTTGTATTTCGCTAAAAGCAAATAAGGATACGGGTTGGGGCGGCACCGGGAGTGAACAGAACGAAAAATATAAAAAAATAAACACGAAAAACGAAGGGGGGCGGGGGTGAGAGAAAGAGAGAGGTCGTAAAACAAAAACAAGTTGGAGTAAAAACTAGACACAAGGTTGCACGCTCACACACAGACACAAATGCGCTCGTCACCCCCACAAGAGAGAGGGGGAGAGGGAGGGAGAGGGAGGGAGAGAGAGAGAGAGAGAGAGAGAGAGAGAGGGGGGAGGGGGGGTTGGGTGGGAGAAAACGGGAGAGAGAGGTGGAAATGGGAGAGGAGGGGGAAGTAGGCCAATTATTACAGGAGCAGAAGGAAGGCCAACTCAGCAGGGGCGGGCCGGGGGCGGGCCGGGCATACAAGAGAAAGTCATTTAGGACCTGCATTTGATACTCTGACGCTGTTCCCTCTCCAACAACGTAACGATCTCTTATCCCATCTGCCCTTTCCTCACGCCTCTCACTCTCTCGCCTCCTCCCCAGTCCCCTCTTTACCTCCCTCTCACTCTGCGGGCGCAGTGGTGAGCCGAGCTTTGGAATACTTAACCTGAGTTTGCAACTCAGGTAAGTTGTTGGCTGTCAGGTTGGGACTGCTACAGACCGTCAGCGCGGCGCGACGCCGCCGCCACGGCGCCACACGCCTGCCCGCTGAGGACTGCACTGACAATCCGCGTCGCCTCTCCTTTCGAAAGAAGTTTAAAGTACACATAAACTCTTTGAGCGCGCGCAGGGTACCTTCTACATCATGAAAAACTCCCGCAACGCCTGCAGCAAGTTCGAGTTGCGCACAGCGCAGCACCGTGGCAGCGCGGGTGCAGGTAGGCACAGGCACCGCACCACGGAAAGGGGGGGGGGGGGGGGCCTCGGCGGGGCGTACAGGGGACAGGGAGAAACTGGCGGGGCGGCAACAAAAGAGAGACCCCTGCATAGTTCACTAGTCGTCGCGCGGGACAGTAGAATCACAATGTGCCCAGCCCCGCCCTACCCCTATACCCCGCCTGGCCCCAGTCCTCCCACGCCACACAGAAAACTCACCTGTCCGCGGGCAGGGGTGGGGTGGGGGTGGGCCCAGGGGCTGTAGCGTAGCGTGCCACGCTACGGCGGGGGGGGAGGGGGGGGGGAGGGCGCCGCGGGCCCACCGCAAAGAAGGGATCGTGTTTCGGTACATTACAGGGACGAGCGAGAGCCGTGCGGGGCGCGCGCCGGAGGAGAAAGGGAGAGAGAAAGAGAGAGGGAGAGAGACTGGGCGTACGACGAGTCCGCGCATGGGCGCTCGCATTACAACATACACCTTGTTCAAAATTATTTTTTTAATGTGTGGTATCACACGTTAAGGCTTTGAAAAATAGCACGCGCATAAAAATCAGGTCACTGCAAAAAACATCCTCGTAAATTTGCAACAGATTTCGAAATTTGCGGCATGATGCCCATTTATGTGCTCGTTTCAGAATGACAAGTCGATATAAAAAAGTCTCGTTACAGGTTTAAATATTTCACAATTTCATATCGTAACTTTACGACATCACTCGTGGAAATTTTTCCCGCAGCCCATGAAAACATTTTTCACATTGAGTCCAGGAATAAAACATGTGTTCGGGAACTATACGCTTCAGCTAAAGATTGAAGGAAACTCTCTCGCTCGTCTGAGGTGAGCCTGGGAACGCGATCCGGAAGCTGCGTACGCGAGGGCGCCATCTGTTCCTTTCCACGAAATCTCGCAGCACAACGGCTTCAGGCACCTGTACCATGGGGAGGAGAGAGGGGGCTAACTGCAGGGTGTAACGCGTGCGCAGGGCAGGGCGTCGGGGCGTGGCGAGTCGTGCAAATGGGGTGTGCCAAAAAGGTACCATAAAACTTATCAGATGAGGAGGTGTGCGAAAGAGAAAGGCTAGATGGAGAGAGGGGGTAGAGGTGGGGGCGGCAGTACTGCTAGGGGCGCGGCGCGGCGCTCCCGCCGCAAGGGTCGGCCTGTAACACGTCGTTAACGTCAGTACCACGTCAGGGGCCTATCGCCGCGGAGATGAAAGAAAGCATGAGGGATGAAGCGCGACTGCCAAGGACACGCGGCGGGGCGGGGCGCGGCGGGGCGGGGTGGGGCGGGCCATGGTGGGGGGGGGGGCGGGGCTTTGTTGCCGTGTTGGTTATTCGTGTCCTTTACGGCCGATTATTCTCTCCGCGCTCCGAGAGGATATAGGGACCCACCGCCGCCGTCCCCCTCTTGCTCTCGGGCCCAGACAACGCCTCTCTCTCTCTCTCTCTCTCTCTCTCTCTCTCTCTCTCTCTCTCTCTCTCTCTCTCTCTCTCCCTCTCCCGCTCGCCGCGGCGCAAACGGCTGTAGGCGAGGACACCGAGCTCGCAAGCTTCATAAAACGCGACCACACTAGCGGATGAAATTCGCTCCGGCGTGGCACACCGTGACGAAAAGAAAAAAAGATTTTTGCTCTTGCTTCTGACGGTATAGAACTACGTCTAGTCGCTCAGGCGGTGCACCGCCTCGTCCGTCACATCTCTCTTTACCTCCGCGGGAGTCGTGGACTCCGTTAAGAAATGACGGAGGCAACGGGGGGGGGGGGGGGGGGGCTTACCAGACCACGTCAGACCAGCAGCGCCACGGGCTTCAGCGCGCAGCAGACCGGTGCGCGTCGTGGCGAAGTAGGGGGAGGAGGGGAAAGTCTCTTAAACGGTGATGAACAATTAAATAACCCCCTCCGCTCCCCGTCCCGTCCCGCAGTGTCGCTAGAACGCTTCCCAACGGTTCTGCCCGGCACACGTCGGTCGGCGGACGGAACCAGCCGGAACCAACAGTAACTCACCGCCCAAATATCCCGATCGACCCCCGCAGCACACATCTCCCCTGGTACCCAGACACCCCCTGCGCGCATCCCTTCAGGTAAATCAAGGCGGACGTGGATGATTTTCATTGGTAATTTCACCTCGCAGCGGCGGAGCCCTAAATGAACGTAAGTGAAGCGAGCGAGTTTCAACCTCGTTAAGCAGGCGGTGCACGCCCGAGGGGGGGGAGGGTGGGGGGAAAAGAGGAGGGGGTGGGGGGCTCGAGGGAGGGGGGTTGGGGGTAATGAGAGGCCAGCCGTGCGGGGGCAGAGGAGGGGAGAGGGAGGGAGGGGAGGGGGAGCCCCCGGGGTCCGGCAGCATACAAAGAGTGGAAGTGAGACTTCGGTGCGGTTCCTCCGCCTCTCGCTCGCTCGCTCCCACGAGGCACCCGCGTCTCTCTCTGTCTCTCTCTGTCTCTCTCTCTCTCTCTCTCACACCACAGACTGCACGATGGCAAAGGGTCCCCGAAGACAAGCTCCACGGCTGGAGCGGCGCGGCGCACCGCCAGGCAGGGGCAGCGGGGACCTGCAGGTCACGGACCGGGCCAGGGCACGGGCGCGCCGAGGCTCAGGGGTTAAAATTAACACCCGAGTTGAAACGCCAGCCAAGGTCACCCCTCCGTGGCACAGCGAGGCGGGGCGGGGCGGGGCGGGGCGGGGCGTGGCGGGGCGAGGCGGGCCCGCAGCGCCCAGACCAGACCACAAGGCGCCCGCCCTGCATCGACTCGCCGCGCCGCTCAGCCACTGGGCGGCGGGGCGCGGCCTAACTCGGTCCGGCCTGCTTCGGTGGAGAAAGTGGTGAGCCGCTCACAAAAAACGTACGCCGAAGTTTGAGTCTGCTTCACTATGTCCGCGATACCGTCAACTAGACATGATAACAGTCGATCTGGAGCGAAATATAAGGACGGCGAGCGCGTACACAACACATATCGCAGAGGGAAGAATACGAACAGACTGCTTCCCCTACCGAACACTCACTCACACATACACACACTCACACGGGATAGTTCCCTCCTCATAAATGTCAGATGTGTAGAGGAGCCAGCGCGGGCCGGGAGTCGGGGGTGAAGAAGAAAACTTTTACTTCGTGCCGTGTTGTTTGGTGCGGCGCGGCGCTGCGGGACATGGAGAGGGGTTGGGGGTATAGGGGTAGCGCTGCAGGGTTATGAAGGCACCTCCTGAGGCACGGCCTCCCGTGATCGTGATCCGCGGTCAGCAGCTGTTCTCTCTCTCTCTCTCTCTCTCTCTCTCTCTCTCTCTCTCTCTCTCTCTCTCTCTCTCTCTCTCTCTCTCTCTCATGCAAGCACACACACGCGAGTTCCTTTCTCCGTCGTGTGTGTTATCCTCACCCAACCCTTCACCTCTGCTTAGCCGCCTCTCCCTCCCCAGCCCCCTCTCACACTCAACCACACCACCAGACTCCCCTCCCCTACCCCTTCTCACACTCAACCACACCACCAGACTCCCCCTCCCCTGCTCCCTCTCACACTCAACCACACCACCAGACTCCCCACCCCACCCCTTCTCGCCTCACACAACCCCATCAGGCCACGTCAACTCTCAATGAGATGGGCATCGGAAAAATGTCGGCCGTACGCCAAAGGTTCATTGGGAGGGAAGGAGGCGGAGGGGTGGCGGAAGGGGGTGGGAGGAGAGGGGGACGAGGGGGGTGAAGGGCATGATAGCGGGGCGTGACTACGGAGGTCGACTATAACGTGGCGTTATCCAATCTCCCAGTCCCGCCCGGCAGAGGGTGGGAGGGTGGGAGGGAGCGAAAGAGATGTAGAGAGCGGGCGACGGAGAGGGATGGGGAATATCAGTCTGGGAGCGAGTGTCAGCCCAGAGGAGCAGCTGTCACTCAGCTACCGATCTGAGGCGAATTAGACAGCGTCCCTCCCCTACCCCCATCCCCCACAACCCTTCCCTCCGCGCGCGCGACCACGTTCTCCTGCAAGCGCTCCGCCCCGCCCCGCCACCCAGCGCCCTTCTATTCCTGTCGCGTACTTCCAAGTCGACGAACGCTCCGCGTAAAATGAAGGGGGCGCAAAGTAGAAAGGTCGCGGCGCGTGGGGGTTGCTTGCACGTCTACTCAAAAGACACGAGGTGGAGGGAAGACGGGAGAAGGGAAGGGGAACGAGGGGAGAGGAGGAGACAGAGAGAGAGAGAGAGAGAGAGAGAGAGAGAGAGAGAGAGAGAGAGAGAGAGAGAGAGAGAGAGAGAGGATGCGCGGGGCAGCGGGCAGGCCGAGGGCTAATTACCGCGGCGATCCGCCCGCGCCGATTTACGAGCCTCGCGCCAGACGGGTGCGCAGAACTTATTCCCGCGCTGTCCGCGCCCCGCCCCGCCCCGCCTCGCCCCGCCCCGCCTCTCCGCGCACGCTGCGGCTGGCTAAATCCTCCCGCGACTCGTCTTTTCCAGCAGTGGCACCAGCAGCACCAGGTTTCACTCCCGCCCCGCAAGCGACTAGAGGTAAGGCGGGGCGGGGCGGGGCGGGGCGGGGCGGGGCGGGGGGTGGGGCGGGGCGCTCTCCGCTGCCGGGCGAGGCGAGAAGGAGCGCGAAGCACAAACTTGCCGGCCCTGCCGGCCCAGTTTTCCTTTCGGTTAGAGTACCACGGGACGGGGCGGGGCGGGGGCCGGGCCGGGTCAGGTGTGTTGCTGGCGCTGCTGGGCTCCTGCCTCCCTGAGCCCGGTGCGGCGAGGCGCCTGCCCTGCCCTGCCCTGCCCCCCGCAGCCGCCGCAACACTTTGACCCACTTCCACAACGTTGTCATTGGGGATGGTACAATAATTGAAGCCATTATCCCTGCGGAAAACCTCTGGGTTTTTGACGAAACAGCCAAAGTTTTGCGCTGCTGCTGTCGTCACAGATTTCCCGCGACGCCGCTGCAGCAGCAGCAGCAACAGAAAAGACAGCGTGGTGTTTTGTTGGACCGATATCTATAGCCGGCGCGGCCAGCCAAAGTCGCGCGCGAGTTTGGCCTCTCAGTGACAATCTCGATGCGAGGTTCTTCCATCGTACCATATCGGGAAGTTACGGGGGGGAAAAAGGACTTCGATCTGTCGCAACTTGTTCGTGGTTCGTATATGGCTCCTCAGAATTCTGCGCGATTTAATTTCTCAATGCGGGTCAACTATTGGGAATTTCCCGGCGGTTCAAAGGGTGGCAGTATGAGAGGCCGCGCCCTGAGCGGCCAGCAGCCTTTGGGAATGGCAGTTGGCTTGGGTTGGGCGCATATATCCGAGAGAACGCAACAAGACTGAGAAGGGGCGGGGGCGCTACGCCTGGGGTCCGCCGCAAGGTGTGAGGCGGCGCCAGGTGGCGCTCCGGCCCGGCCCGCCCCGCCCCGCCCCGCCACTCGGCCCAAGGTCGGACAGTGCAGTGTGGCACCGCACTTTGCATGGCTCCTCCGCCCGTCGCCTCCCGCTTGCAAACATGCGCCACAGCTTCTCAGTACAGCAGCGCGCCACCAAGTCTCTCTCTCTCTCTCTCTCTCTCTCTCTCTCTCTCTCTCTCTCTCTCTCTCTCTCTCTCTCTCTCTCTCTCTCCCACTCTGTACCCGGCGCATCTCTGCTGCCTGCATCATTCCCCTTCCTCCATGCCGTCTCTGTTGCGCCCCTCTCCTCACATTGCTCATGGCCCCTCTCCTCCTCCTCCTCCTCCCATCCATCCTCATACCCGCTCAGCCCCGGCCCGGCCCTCTACCTCCTCCCTGACTCACTCCGCCTCGCCGCATGAGCACTCCACGCGGTCCAGTCGGATGACATGCTACCTGTCTCTCCCCTCCCTGTCCCCACTCAGCGTGCACTCGCTTTCTCCCCCCCTCTCTCTCTCTCTCTCTCTCACTCTCTTCGCATTCACCCCCATGAGCGAGAGAAATACTACAAAAATGGATGGTTGGTGCGGGTAAGCCGAAGCAGCAGTGGAGGGTGCGGGGAGGAGATCATCATGACACAGGGCCGGGGTGCTCCCCCGGCCACCGCGCCCCGCCTAACCCCGCCCCGCCCCACCTCACCCCGCCCGCCACTGCTGCTCTTTAAAGTATACAACGGTACTGCGTATTGCGCGCCCGGACGCGCCCTTCTGCCCCACCCTCTTGATTGCAGCCCTTCCACCACACTCTCCTCTTCCCCTCTTTCTCCTCCTCCTCCTTTCGTCCCGTTTCTCTCCTCCGCGCTTTCTCCACGTCGTGGACGCGCAGAGGACGTCCCCGAAGCCCAAAGCCCCAAGCCGCTGATGAAATTTTATTGAAGATGAAGCTGACCCCTTGACCCAGGGCGGCCCTTCTGGCGAACCCGCGCGCGAGGAAGGACAGTCGGAGAGAGAGGGAGAGAGGGGGTGGAGAGAAGAGAAAGAGAGAGAAAGCCTCGTTACGAACGAGATGGGCCAGCGCGTGCGGATTATCTCGCCGCGTCCTCAAACTCACACTCGACTGCCACTTTCCCTCACCACACACGGTTACCGTCTCCACCGCCTGGCGGTGCGGTGTACAGTGTCGCGGCCCTCGGTACAAACAACCCCACAGCACAACAAAAGTTTGTAAAAAAAAAAAAAATACACGGAAGGCGCAACAAACTCACGCACAGAAGACATGCGGCACGAGCTGCCAGGCGGCGCGTTCTCACCTAAAAGCAAACCGAAAACAGCCATAGTCAAAATAACGCCATGCGGGTGTGAAGAGAGCGGGAGAGAGGGAGAGAGAGAGGGAGGGAGAGAGGGAGCACGCGAGCGCTTGTGTGCGCAGGGGGCGGCGGAGCTATGCGCTCCCCGACACGCAAGCAGCCCGCGAGCGCCAGGGAAGGCTTTGCCTAAGCAAGGCGAAATGAAAAAAAAATGAAGTAAATATGTTAGGTGACCCTGACTATAGAGATCGATTGTAGTAAGAGCACTTTATTAAGCAGTTTAGCGCCATACCCTCTAAACGTTCGCCCGTCGTCGTGGCGTCAGGCTAGACGCATTTTCCCGTTTGGTAGAGGGTTCCAACAGCGCGTAGTTAATTGTTTTATAGGATTCTACTGTGCAGGTCACATAAATAAAACAAGCTGCTCGAAAGTTTTGTCTGAGCCTGGCCAGCAGGCGAGTTTGTCCCCGGCCAAATGTAAAAGGCCCTGACATGCCTGCTTGCAGCAGGGTGGGGCGGTACCGTGCGGGGCGGGGTGGGGCGGGGCGGGGCGGGCTCGCCTTCTGTTCCGGCCGGACCGGACTTCCCACCTGGTGGTGGGGTAGGGCGGGGCGGGGCGGGGCGGCAGGGGTACCGTTACCAGTCCGTGGCCGATTGCCAACTCCCAGACTCACCTTATTGACCCACCGACTGCGAGAAATAAATTCCCCAGAGGCCAGGCCACCCTTGGCAAACGCGTCCGGTCATTTTATGCACAAGAATGCGGGCGAGCTTTGAAATTCAGCACCGTGCGGTGTGGCGAAAAGAAACGAAATAAGACTATCGAAACACGTGGTGCCGAGCCTCAGTAAGTGGTATAAAAAAAATATAACGAGGCCGCGCGCTGAAAGCTTGTAATTAGTCGGAGAAGGTAAACGGTTTCAAACTACTGTACCGCACGGCGTGTCTATATTTCAGCAGAGATAAAGTTTTATTAAGGCGCTGCGCCACGCGCCCTTGGACCTCTACTCTCACTTTTACTGCCTACTACGCTAGTCAGCAGAACATGGCGCGCCGAGCCGACCGGTGCCTCGGGATGAGGTAAGGCAGGTCAGTCAGAAAAAAGGGACAGCCGCCCGACAAGGTAACAGCACAGCCCCTCTGGGTACGTCCTTCCCCTAGGTCAAGGGTAGGACAAAAATACATCGGGGAAAAAGGCCAACCGGCTGAGGGGGGGGAAAAAGAGAACACTGTCAACAGTCTTCCTTTTCGTGCATTCACACATATTCGGCCCCTCAGTATTTCCGTACTTTAAGTTTTGCAGGGTAAACTGCAGTAGTCCCTCCATGCATACACACAGGCAAGCAACAAACATCCTGACTGCAAACTCTGACAGCAAAATTTCCCAAATATGCTAGCAGTAAGCAGACGAGGCAGTAGTTGCAGCATCAGCCTCTCCCTTGTACCTCCCTCCCCTCTACCCCTCCGTACGCGCGCGCCGCGCCGGCTCTGCCGTGCAAGTAGTTGTACATGATGTCGCTCATAACGCGAGCAAACGGCGCCAAATTAACGTCCCGGAAAGCTGGTAGTGGGCGGCGTAAAACAGTCGCCTTCCCCGCCCTACCGCCCGGCCCCACCCGACACGTCCCTGCTCGGGAAGAAACAAGGTACCATCAAGGACGCCCCCTAACAGGAATGGAGCCCGCGCTCGCGTGCTTATTACTTGGAGCCCAAAGTTTCGAATCTTCACATTTCTCCGCTCTATATAATAATGACTGAAGTTGTTGGACGAGGATAAGTCAGCGAAAGGGCCATCAACGTGGACCCATCCTGGTGCTAACCAAATCTATGAGCCAGGAAACTTTGCGCGTTTGACAGGCAAAATAAGTTAATTATTGGACTACTGTGCCTGTGAGGTAGGCACACCCGTGTTGTAATACCTGGCGCTGAAAGGTAAATGTCCACGCGGTTTAAATTTCTGTGCAGGGGAGCACATGGTGACCCGGAGGAGGTAGGTGGAGAGGGGGAGGGGAGAAACGGGGGAGGTCGTGCAAGAGCGCGCCGCAGCGCGAGTGCTTCGGCTGCAACTGAATAAAAAATCAAGCCCTAAAATTGCATTTCTTGTCCGTCGTGGAAAGAGGAAAAGAGGAGGGGGAAGGAGGAGTGAGAGAGAGGGGGGAGGGAGAGAGAAGGGAGGGAGATAGGGGGCAGGGCAGCACCCGGGCGGCAAGGGGAGAAGCTTTTTCCGCAGAGCGAATGCTCCGCTGGCGTGACGTGGCTTGATAGAGTGAGTACCGGAGAAGGGGTTGCAGACCAATCCCGTAGCGGGCAGGGCGCGGCGGGGGTAGCGGGGGCGGCGGGGGAGGAGGGGCAGGCGCGTAGCGCAGCGGCATACATAACGGATCAAGACACATCGAGTTTTCAATGCGAGCCAACTCAGCTTGGTGTGCAGGCAGGGCCAGCCAGCCGCGGAGTAAGCTGCCTCATGGCACTCCTGTCTCACATCAATTCTCATGAGAGAAAAGCTAGAAACAGACTCACATATACTTGGGTACAGAAGGATGATCTCAACAGAAATGAAATAAATAAAAAATTCATTTTTGAAATATTTTTGCATATGCGTCGTATGCAAGTCATCTTGACAGGTTTTGATTAATAAAGTCGGGCCAAAGGTCAAGTGCAATTTTCTTCCTACAGGAAAGTTGATTTTTTTTTCTCCCATTAAAAGTGTCGTTGACACGAGATTCACGCCCAACTCTTTCCAATCATCGGCCGGACCGGGGGCGCAGAGACTTGCGTGGCGACCCAACCGCACCGAGCTCAATTATTCGTATGCAAATTGATGAAAAGCTAAATTCGTAAAGCGCTTGATTTCTGCCCGCGTCTACCCCCTTCCCCCTGGCCCCCAAACCGCTGTCTTTCCTTCTCTCTCTCTCTCTCTTCTCTCTCTCTCTCTCTCTCTCATTTTATTTGTCTGCGTTCGTTTGTTCAACCGTTATTTCGTATGTTCGTTTGCTGTGATCTCCTCCCTTCTCTCTCTCTCACCGCTGCACCACCCGGCAGCCTCTCTGATCACAATTGCTTCTCTCCCCGGGCTCCGCCGGTCTGCTGTTTGTTGTTTCTGTATTTCCATTACAGAAAGAGAAACGCAAAATTTTTTTCCCAGGCTTGACAAAAATTTTACCGGGAACGCACACACAGGCCGGCGGCGCGATCCTTCTTGCGTGGCGTAGTGCGGCGGGCCTGCGGCCGCTGCAACAAGCCGAGACGAGGCCGCGTGGTGTGGTGGGGGAAGTAAAACAAAGGTCTTTGCCGTTCTACCCCGCCCCGGCCCGGCCCGCCCCGTGACTAGTCTGCTCCGTTTCTACGTTTCTAGTTACTGCACTGACAACGCCGACGAGCAGTGACGCACGGCCTGCAGGGAAAGAACACTGCGGCAGGTTGGCTGGGGCTGGAATGGCTGAGGCGGAAGGGAGTCTCGGACACGGAACACCGCACATGGCGTATTTCAAAGACAGTCCAAGTATAGGATTAGGAGGTAAAACAATCTACTGTACATACGGATAATTAGGAATGATGTCAAGTTTACTGTCAGGCTAGAAAATTATTATCTCCTTAGGACACTGGATAATTTTGGTGTATGCTGTCATAACATCAGGAAAATGTTAAGGCGAGCCTCTCTCCTCTTTTTCACCAGAGAGAGAGAGAGAGAGAGAGGGAGAGAGAGAGAGAGAGAGAGAGAGAGAGAGAGAGAGAGAGAGAAGGTCCCTGCGGGACACGACACGACACAATCGCTGTCTCCATTCTCAGTGCAGTGCACACACCGCGAGAGACAGCCCCATCGCCGCCGCCGCTGTTGGTTCTGCTGCGCGGCGGAGCGTGGCGGGGCGTGGCGGGGCGTGGCGAGCAAAGCCCCCTGGGCTGACATCTTCCGACGTCCGAGGGGAAATTGGGGGCCCGGCCGGCGCCCTACTCGTCCCATCAGGGCCCCCGCAGCCCCCCCCCCCCCCCCTCCCCCGAGGGATTGCGGCGCCGCAAAGACTGCTTATCTGGCGAAACGCGACACCCGCCGGCCATTACAACACGTAGACAACCCTTTCTCTTACGTGGACCCCGCCGCGCCGCGCGCCCGCTCTCTCTGTCTCCCTCTCTCCATCACTCTCACCCTTATCCTCTCTTCTTGTTCTCTTCCCTCTCACTCCCTCCCCCCTCCCCGCACATCGCTAGCTCTCATTTCTCCCACGTCCTGTCCTCCTCCTATACCCGTTCCGCCCGCCGACCAAAGGCCTCGATATTGAGGTGGACGTCAGCAGCACTATTCAAAGGGCCGCCCGCCCCCACCCCACCTAGCCACTGCCGCACAGCAGACGCTGCACTTTGAGTTCGTCTTCTGCGGTCGTTCTATCTTCCTTTTTTTTCACGTTTTATCCCCGCTGCCCCCCCCCCCCTTTTTTTTTGTATAAGAGAGAAAGGCAGTTTGCACATTTGTCACGAGTCGAAGGCCCGCGGCACGCCCACCCAATGACCGGTCCAAGGTCGAGTGGCGTGGGGCCGGCGCGGAGCGTGGCGTAGCAGGGGCGGGGCTACCCCATGGCGGCAAGGGGGGCGGGGGGTGAAAGAGAAGGCGGGAGAGATGAATATCACGTCCACGGCCCACCTGCATTAGGAATGGTATGCATGCAGTCCGGCCCGACCCGCGGCCAGTGCATGCAACCTTCAATAGCAACGTGTTTAGCGGAACCACCCCCTTCTCTCATGTCTGCCCCCATCTCTCTCTCTCTCTCTCTGCTCCTGCGAGGAGAGACCCGCCGCCGCGCGCCGCCGTGTTTGCAAGGGCCGCTGTCCCGCGGCCGGCAAACACCGTCTGGTCCTATGGCGGAAAGGGAAAGCTCGTGTGTGCGTGTGTGTGTGTGTGTGTGTGATACGGGGCTGCCGGGCGAGGGGCGCGGCAAACAAGCCGTGGATAATATCATGTATTTTGTGGTGTGCGTGTGTTGGTTGGTGTGCGGGTGCCCGCCGAGGTCAGGGTGGTTTGTGACACGGATCCTCAGGGACAGGAGGGTCGCCGCCTGCCAGTGCGACACACCGCACCGCGCTTCTGGAAAAACGACGTGTACCAGCGGGTGGGGGGAGGGGGTCGTAGGTGTAGGAGGCGGGAGCGGGGCGGGGGAGGCCGCCGGGCAGCCAGAGGGAGGCGAGGAGGGAGGCTGTAATCTCGGCTCTGTGCGGGGCGCGCCGCGCGTCCTGCGTCCACCTCTATCTCAGCTTCTCTCCACCTCGCTCACCATCTTTACCACCACCGACCACCGCGTGATGGTCATACCCACCAACCGATAGGCTTGCCTAGGGGGTATAACCACCACCGCGTGATGGTTGTACCCCCTGAAAATTACTAGCCAGGCAAGCCTTCGGCTTGGTTGCTGAGCAGATTTCTTCCTTATATACCTATCCCTATACACCTTTCCCTATATACCTCTCCCTGTATACCTCTCCCTATACACCTCTCCCTATATACCTCTCCCTATATACCTCTCCCTATATACCTCTCCCTATATACCTCTCCCTATATACCTCTCCCTATATACCTCTATAGGTCAGCTTATGCATGCGTATGTACATTTAAATTTTAAGATAGGATAAATAGTAATAGGAAGATACCTCTGCTTAACTAAAGGTATACGGGGGGGGGGGGGGGCGGACATTTTCTCTGCCAAAATCCCCAACAGAGTGCTTCGCTTCGCTCAGCAAATAATGATGCGCATTGCTTCACATTCTTTTGCTTTTATTTCCAGCGTGACTGTGAGCCCGCTTGAAAAAAAAGCAGTACGCAAACCTATCTCTTATTTTTCGTGTGTTTTGTCTAACGCAAGGCGCAAGGCGCCGCGCCGCACTGCGGGACCGAAGAGAAACCGTCGGAGAAAGGAAAAGGTGGAACACGGAGATTAGGTGAAAGGGAAAAACGCACGGGCGCCCCAAGGAACCCAGGAGGGCTCGGGGGCCAGGGGCAGCGCTCGGGGAAAGAAGATTGATTTCTGCGTGATAAAGGTTGGAGTGTGATGAATGGCAGGGCAGCCCCTGCCTGCGAGTGCGGTCCGCCCCGCCCCGCCACGCCCCGCCCCGCCCCGCCGCGCTGCCGGGCAAACGTTACGGAACAGGTAGTGGGGAAGAAGACAAAAAGGCGAGGCTTATTGTGCAAACGAAACGTTCTCAAAATAAAGAAAAGGAAAAACTTTTCATTGCCCAGATTAGAGCGCGCGACCCCCTTTAGAATTTCTGCCGGCGCGCGCGGGCGAAAAATAAATAAAAAGGGAGAAAGTTTCAAGAGTTTTCGAGCGCGAGGAAAGAGGCCGTTATCATCGCCTCTTGGATCGATCAGCGGAGGTGACAGGTATTCGACAGGAAGGACAGGGCGGAGCGGGTGCAGGAGGTGGGGCCAGCGCTTGATGTAGTGTGCAGGCCTGGAGGTGCACGGGAGGGGGGGTGTCTGGGTCAAGGAAGCCAGCCATCTGCGCTGCGCGCCTCGCCGTGGCACCCTTTGAGTCATTCCACGGCAACCTGGACCGCTCTTTTCCTCATCGTGTCTCTCTCGCTCCCCTTTCCCGCTACCCAGACTCAGTCACTCGCTCGCTCGCTCACACGTCGCTGCTGCTGTTCAAAAGACCAAGCAAGGTAGTGCCCGAGGGAAGAGGATCAATCCCGGGAAACAAATCCCTGATGAGCGCAGCGCACACAAAATATAAAAGCTTACGGCGAAATTCACCGTATAAGCTACGGTGCTGCAGGGTGCACCGTAGCTCACAGTGAAGTTCCCCGTCAGCTGTTTAGAGTGCTCCGCGAGTGAAAATGTTTGGGTCGGTAGAGCTATGCGGAGAGACCCTTTCACCGCCAGATTATTTTGAAGCACAGAGAGAGTTGTTGAGAAAGGTGAATAAGGGCTTGGTGGCCAGTTGTAGGGACGCGATGCGCGGCAAGAGAGACGTCTGACCCGAAGGGGAAGGGGGGGGGGAGCGCCCCGGGCTGACTCGTCAGCGCCAGACCAGTCCAGCAGGGCAGGGCCGCCGGGGCAGCGTGCCTCCAAAGTGTTGCCATCAAAGTTACGCCGGGCTTGCTGCATATCCGAGCGGTGCGAAATAAGGGCGCCCACGTCCCGCCCCGCAACGCCACCAAGGCCACCAGGCAGACCTGTGGAGCTGGCAGCGAGGCTAGCAGCCGCTCCAAGTCCAAAAGAATATTTGGCCCCGCGCCCCTCCCAGGAGGACAGGACGAGCGAGAAAGGGAAAAAGTGGAGGAAAGCGAGGAAGTATGGAGGAAAAGTAAAAGGGAGACACTGGGAATGGCAAATACTTTTACTCTCGTCTCCTCGTATTTTTGTCCGTTTTGGCCAGCGCCCGCCACACCCCGGAAGGGAGAGATTTCCGCTCAAAAGGGGGCACATATTTCAGTCTGTTAAAAATGACAACCGATATTTTTGAATGGTTTTGCAGGTACTTTATTCTGTAATTTCTTTCTCCTGGGGTATTTTCAATGAAAACCTTTCACGAGATTTTCTCGTGGAAATTTACGCCAATAAACCTACGACTTTTTCTTTCTCAGTGAGCAAACCAAATCACTCGAACCAGAAGAGTAAAGTTACGAACGAGACCGGCGAGGCAATAGAGAATAAAAACAGATGGAAGCGCGGGCCGCGCTGATAGGGGAGCGTGCCGAGCGGGGCAGGCCAGGCCAGCCACGTTCATTATCAGTCTGCGTGCGGCTGCGGTTGGCATTGCGAAATCACGTGAGCTTGAGCTCGAGAAACGAGCATTCGTTTTGCATCTAGTTACACACGCCACGCCACGCCACGCCCGCGTCAACGGGAAGTCCAGTCCGCGTGCGTGTGTGTGTGTGTGCAGGGGAGGAGGGGTCGGAACTCAGTATTCAGCCGGGTATGCTAATGGTGATGATCGCGAGGAAGAGGAGGGTCGGGAGGGGGAGAGTGGGGCACGGTCTGGGATAACGGCCGTCATAAGGACTCTATACTCAGTGAAACACTTACACACCGGGGCGGGGCGCGCCTGTGGAGGGGTCGGCACAGTGCTGCCCGCCCGACACTAGTAGTAGTAAAAATAATAGCAGTATAACGGAAACAATGTCTGCCATAAAAGAAGATGCTAATTGAAGTGGTAGTCTTCAAAAGGGGAAAAAAACCACACACAAACAAAATATAAAAAAACAGAGGGTTTGTCTCCGCCGCTAAAGAAGACATCGACATTGCACAGCACGCATTTCTGCCACACAACTGTCGTTGTTGCTCAGATGCACAACGTCCTTTACGACACGCTTTTTCTATCCTTTTTGCGAGGACACTCCGCGGCGTCGTCACTCCACCGTCAGCAGCAGGGCGACAGGCGCGCCTCTCGGAATATAGAGCGGGGCGGGGCCGGGCGGGGTGTGAGGGGTGGGGCGGGGTGGGAAGGAACGCCGTGCAGCGCCGCGCCGGCCGGACAGCGCCACCATCGTTGATGACGATATGATATTCCATTGGCGGAGCAAGCAACCAAGTTTGCCGGCATTAAATGAAAAGTGGGGAGTGGGGCGCGAGACGAGACGGGGGCCAGCCGCCTATGGACGGGTGCGGACAGTCTGGGGCGGGGCGGGGCGGGGCGGGGTGGGGGTGTCTGAACGGGGCTTCAGGGAGCCTTGCCGGTCCGCAATGAGCGCGAGGGCGTTCACAATGGGGTAGGTCTCTCCTCCCTGCGGCCCGCTGCTGGACCCGGGCCGAACTGAACCAAGGGGTGGAAGAGTGGCGGGGCGGGGCGGGGTGGGGTGGGACGGGGTGGGGCGGGGCCTGGTGAGCGCACGCAAGGTCACCCGCCGCCGCAACTCCGCGCACAGCTGAGCTGCCTGAGCTGAGGAGAGAGGGAAGAGGAGGTTCCGTCCCGCCCGCGGCCCGCCGTCCCATTTGAATGATTAGCGCCGCAGAACCTCATCAGGCGTGTGCTCCCCCGCTGGCGACTCGACCCCGCCCCGCCCCGCCCCGCCCCGCCCCGCCCCGCCCCGCCCCGCCGCTGAGAACGCAGGCGAGCGCGCCGAGCAACGCGCTGACCTTGGGGGTCGGGACCAGCAGCAGACCGTGAGCTCGAGATTGAAGATGTTGATTTTGCATTCCAGAGTGACATTCCTATCACCACGGGCGAGATAAGAGAGAGAGAGAGAGGGAGAGAGAGAGTTTTTAGTTTTTAAAAGTGGTTGAGAGAGGGAGAGGGAGAGGGAGAGGCAGAGGCAGAGGCAGAGGGAGAGGCAGAGGAGAGGGAGAGGAGAGAGAGAGAGAGAGAGAGAGAGAGAGAGAGAGAGAGAGAGAGAGAGAGAGGGAGAGAGAGAGAGAGAGAGAGAGAGAGAGAGTGGAATGCAGGTAATATTGGCCAATACTCGGTTAATTGCCGCAGGAGAGCAGAACATCCCCCCTCTCCACGGCTCGCTACGCCACCGCGGCACGCAGAGCACGCGCGCGAGCACGGCCGCGTCTCTCACTTTTAAAAGCATTCCGCGGTGCGGCGTGCGACTGCTTTACGAGCGAGTACCTGGAACCATTCCAGTGAGGCAGTCGGGGAGAAGAATTGTACTAGGCGGTTTGGTGGGAGAAAAAGCACCCCCACCCCCTTTTTCCCGGGTACAGATGCCACACCGATACCGAAGGCGGGGTGCGGCGGGGCGGGGCGGGCCACTGCGCGCTAAAAGTGCAATCGGCTGGGACAGGCAGGCGAGCGGCTTCTGCCCGCTTTCGGTCGATATTCGCCCCGGAGCCGCCCGGAACACGCTGCAGCACCAACGAAATGATAATTCCCCCGGACACACGCGGGGCTTGGCGGGGCGGGGCGGGGCGGGGCGGGGCGGGGCGGGGCACAGACGTCGCTCCGGTCGGGATTAGGCGCGTGCGCGTGCGCGTCACGGCCCGCACCGCCTGTTTACACCGCGGTCTACCTGCCCCCCCCAGCACTATCCGCACTACACGGGGTGGCGCAGGGCGGGGTGGGTAGGGAGAGCGGGGGGATTTGTACGGCAAGGTAATCCCGGTTGACAACGGCCGGCCTAGTCCGGTCCACGGCATTCATATGTGTGCGCCCGTACGTGTGAGCGCGCCTACATGCGCACGCGCGTGCGTGTGTGTGTGCGTGTGTGTGGAGCGGTGCGGGCGCCGCAGCTGTCACTACACAGCGCGTGTCCAGGGCGGACGCTGCGGAGCAGGCCGGGTGGGCGGCCAGGCACCAGCATATCTCACACAACGCCCCCAACTTTGACCCCAGCGGCCCCGCCCGGCGGGGCTCCCCCACGCTCTGGGCTGGGCAGGGCTGGGCGCCGCCCCCCACCCCGCCCTGCCCCGCCCCGCCCCGCCCCGCCCCGCCCCGCCACCCCTACCTACGTGACGGCCACCAGGGCGCGCGCCTGCTGCCGTAAAATATGGAACGGACTTCATATCACGGGGCTGAACGGCCGGGGCCGGGCGGGGGCGTAGCGTGGCGAGGGGTCACGCTGACAGGCGAGATCGCTGACAATACCGATATATCCGTGTGTATACGCACTAAAATCACTAAAACCTGATTTGATTGCCGTGGCGCAATTACCGCGATACAAAGGTCTTGCAAAATTTCCGGCTTTCGCAATTCTGCATGCCTGGTATTATTGAACTTGGTTTCATTTCTTATACGCGCACAGAGTAATGAAAAGTATAGTAAGAGTCTAAGCATGGTGTACGACGAAATGACGGAGCCCCCGGCACCACACACAGACACGCACACACACACACACATTCAGGCCTCTTGCAGCCCCACCACCCTTATAACCGTCACTCAGCGCACAGCCCCGCTGGGGGTAGGTTGGACGCAGGGGGGGGGGGGGCGACACGTAGCTCGCCTTTCTCCGTCACCGCGGCGGGCCCTACCCCCACCCCCAGCATCTACCCCCACCCCCGCGCGCGGACCCCTGCCAATCTGTCCCGGGCGCGGGATGAGGTAAGTGGCTGAGGTAAGTCGGGGGGAGGAGACCTGGGGGCCGAGCCGAGCCGTGAGAGGGGGACAGGACAGGGGGGAGGAGGGAGCTGAGGGGAAGGGCGGGGAGGGCTTGTCGCCTCCGGGCGACTCGAAGATAAACCACGGCCGTTCTATGTCCATCCGCCATCATGCCGCCCCGCCCCGCCCCGCCCCGCCCCGCCCCGCCCGCCCTTCCCTCTCAGCACAGCACGTGACCCACCTACAACACGTCGCGCGGCGCAGCGCCTGCGGGGGGCGCCGGGGTGGCGGGGGGAGGGGGGGGGGTGAGGTCCGGAGCGGTGTATGGGGCCGGCCTGGAGTTACGAGGGTTCTAGAAGACGCAATGAGTGGGGTGTCAGGGCGCGGCCGGAGGGAGGGAGGGGAGGGCCCGATGAGGAGGGGAGGGGTGTGAGGAGGACGGAGAGAGGAGAGGGAGGGGTGAGATAACGAGAGGAGGAGAGAGAGAGAGAGAGAGAGAGAGAGAGAGAGAGAGAGAGAGAGAGAGAGAGAGAGAGAGAGGCGCCGCGTGTGTTGCGAATGGCCCGTACACGCACGACTGGCATCAGCAGGCGCATCAGGACCCCATCAGTCACATGGCCAGCAGCAAGCAAGCAGTTCGGCCGAATCTGCGCACCTGTGCCGGCCGGGCCGGACACGCCTAAGCGAGTTCCGGTCCTACGGTCCAGTGTTGCAAGATAGGTAGGCAAAAGATCGTACGCACGCACTTGTGTGAGGCCGGCGGGTATCTCCGCCTGCCTACTAGGCAAAATGTATATTCTCATATGTGGAGAGTGACCTGCTCCGGTCTCCTAGCTGCTAAGAAAACGATAAATTTTCACCTCTCGTAGTCGCTCCTATTTTCCGTATTTTTTAAAGTTGTTTTTTTTTTTTTGCCAGAGACGTCGGCAGCACACAGAACAACGACGTCTGCTTGCTCGCCTCTTGCGAAAACTTTAAACTAACTAACTCTGGGCCCGGCCCGGCCCGGCCCAGCCCGCGCGGGCGCGCACCACGTCTCAAGTGCACGGCTCCCTTCAGTACAATGAGGCCCGAGGCGCCATCGCGAGTGCCAACCCCCACACGCCCGAAAAAGGCAGATACAAAAAAAAAATCCCAATCTCATTAGATTTAAAACCAAATGATACCGCAATATATATTATTTTCGCCACATGGCCACGCTCGCTTTACGAGAGAACAAGCTTGCTGATATATGACCTTAAGTTTAGGCATGGTTATTTAAGTGCAGGAATGTACCATCTGCCAAAAATGGAGAAATGGAAAAGAGAAAGGCATGCCGTCCCACCCCCACCCCAGCCGGCGCAGTCCACAGACGTGTACGTACGCGAGAGAGTGAGAGCGGCTTCAGCCGCCCCACAAATTATTGTTTGCGTTATGGATTCGTTACTGTCGTGTTGCGGCGGGGCGGGGCGGGGCGGGGCGGGGCGGGGCGGGTGAGTTGCGGTGCACATTCCAGACACTGACATGCAATTCGTGTGTACGACAATTTATGGCTCGTCGTACTGTATCTGCCCGCGGCGCTACGCGGTGCCACGCCGGGCCACGCCGCGGCGGTCACGGCGGCTCTCTCTTCTATGTGCTGTCGCTACCTTCCCCTACCCCTTCAGCCCCTTTTCGTTTGCACCCCTGCGCTCGCCGCGCGCCCCTATCCCTCCGCCCCTCTCACCTCCCTCCCTCCCTCTCTCTCTATCTTTCTCTCTCTCTGTGTCCTGTCGCCCTCACCGATCTCTCATCCCCCTGTCCCATCGTGACTCGCTCCCCCCCCCTCCCCAAACACCATTACTGTCCCCCTCCACCTAATTCATTCAGGTCGTATTTACTTTTTCCGGTTTACATACGGCCGCCTGCTGCTGTCATATCCCGGACAGATATCTGGTCACAGCCGCTAGGAGAGACGCGACGCGACGCGGCCGGCGCTCTGGCACCCGTAAACAATACGATTGCAACATTGCAAGTACCGCGACAGCATCACACAATTTTTTCCCCTTTCGACCTGTAAAGGTAGACTGGTCGGTCAGTTATAAACGTAAACCCTAAGCCCGGGGGCGCCGCGCACAGTGCACATACGCTCCGACCCGACCCCACCCCCACCCCACCGCCCGAGGATTTTCGGCCCCGCTGATAATAGTGACAGTTGCACCTGGGGCGCCGCGGGCACCGCGGGCCAACGCGGTCCGCACGGCCAACATAAAACCGCGGCAGCAAGGGGAAGAAAAACGGCGGGCCATTCTATTAAATGCGGCCTGCTTTCTTATTAAACAAAGTGTAAAAACAAAATGTCGCTCATAAACAAGGAGCGCACCACCAGTTATGCCACAAAAAAAAGGGAAACAATAATAATGAGGAAAAAGGAATGACCCGCACTGTTCCCGCCCGAAACCCAAGCCCTCCCCTTCTATGAAAAAAAATGTAACAACAGTGCGGGTACTTGGCGCAGCGTGCCAACAACATGCGTCATATTCTATACTCCATCGTGGTTCCCGCAGGACTGGGCCGGATCAATCACTATCCCTCAGGTTCCTCTGTATTTCCAAGCTTTCAGGGAGGAAACGTAGCCGCAAACTTTTTTTTCAAACTTAGCACGCAAAGTGTAAAGCAGACATGATGGATGATTTTTCTCACCGTCAACGCAACACTCTGGCCACAATAAGTTACGCAACGCGGATTAATTTGAAAAGAATATTTGTGCGGCACAAAAAAAAGGGAGAGGCAAAATGGCGGGTGAACAAACACCATCTTAATTTTCTCTATGCAGATTAATAACCCAGCGGTGACCACGCACTTGCCGCAAGGTAGAAAAGAGGTCACGGGCTATTGATTCGCCAAGACAATTTTTAAAAAAAAGTAAGGGAGAAAGAAAAGAAGAAAAACACCATGAACAGAAAAAATACTGTAGCGTTGCCTGACTCACCTGTTCCGAGGGCGAGGAGCAGCAGCAGCAGCGGCAGGTGCGGGGACGGCGGCGGCCTGGCGGTGGTCCGCATGCTGGGGGCGGCGCCGGCGCCGGGGCGGGGGCGGGCGGGCGTGGTGCCGGGGGCGGGCCGGGGGCGGGGGCCGGGGGCGGGGCCCTTCAGGGCGAGCTCAGCGGCTCCCGGTCCGGCCGCGGCTCAACCGCAGGCCTCACCCATCGCACTGGTCTCATGGCCCGGCGCGGCGGGGCGCGGCGTGGCGCGGCGGGGTGGCGGGGCGCGGCGGGAACGGGGTGTTCGAACCCCTCTGTCCGCATTCGATTAGCAAGGCAAATATTACACACACAGTGGGCTGTCTGGCGCGGGCCCGGGCCGTGCGGCGGAGCGGAGCGCTTTCACACAAAAAATGTTACATATATATGGGCGGGAGGGAGAGGAGGGGCGAGGCGTAGCGCGGCGCCGCGGGATGGCGATCCTGCAACATACAAACAAAACCAAAGCTATAAAGTACTGTCATTTTGCATTTTATTCCGTTTGCGGTTTTTAGGCAACATGAAAAAGGAGACCATTTTGTCTGCGAGAGAAAGAGAAAAAAGTTGTTTGGCTACTGTACTTTACGAATCACACGGACGCACAAACATCCCCAACAGCCCATGTTCAATAACGTAGTAAACAGCTCCCCATTTTGTCTTTCAGATAAACTAGAGCCCCATTCTATGGCTCAGTGTGTGGCACTTATACGCATGCTGCGCTTAACAATAAGGTAACAGGGCTTTACAACGTTGTATTAACCAATCCTTCGGCTGTACGTGAACCCTTTTCTCACTCCACACACTCGCGCGCACGCTACACATACACACACACACAGGCAAAAACTGCGCCTTTTCCCCCCTGTTTGTCCACCAGCACGCCTTTCTGTACGGGGTCGACAGGCCATTTGTGGTTTCCTTCAGGAGTAAGGGAGGGGGTCGCTGGGGGTGGAGTAGGTTGGGAGCGACGTGGGGCAGGGGAGGGGCGAGGGGCAGGGGAGGGGCAGGGCAGGGGCAGGGTAGGGGCAGGGAGGGCAGGGAGGAGGGGCAGGGGAGGGGCCGGGGAGGGGCCGGGGAGGGGCCGGGGAGGGGCTGGGGAGGGGCTGTTCCGGGCAGGGGTCCGAGGCCCCTGGGTCCAGAAGACGCCCCAGGTTCACTTGCTCCTGCGGTGTCCGGTGGTGGAGAAAGGAAAATGGTGGCAAGAGAAGACTAAAGGATAAGGGATGTGGGTGGGTGTGGGGAGGGTGGAGGGGGGGGGGGCTAGCGGCCTGGAGAAGGGGCGAGCGGAGCGCAGTGACGCAGCACTCTGGTCCAAAAAAAAAATAGCCAAGTCGGTGAAGAGAAAAAGTGATGAACTGCTGGGGTGGTCTGCTGCCACTAGAATTTTAATCTCTAAAGGAAGAGTTACATCGTTTGCGAAGCGGCGGCAGGGAAAAAATGAAAGATAATTTATTACCTGCGAGCTGCGTTTCATCAAGCGGGTGTGCGAGAGTGAAACTAATATCCGACCGGCCGGGCCCCGGCCGGCAGCGGGCCGGACTGTATTTCCGATCCCACTATCCATCCGGCGGTGCCGGCCGACGCGGCCAATATCGATGCGCTCCTCGGCCTCCCAAAAGGCAAATCAGAAAGGAAATATCGGCGCGGCCCGTGTAATAAAATGCAAATTCTTGGCCGTGAGTTTCCAATCCCCCAAACTTTTTTTTTCTGTGTATTACAAAGTGAGATGGGACGCGGCGGCTGCGAGGGCGTTCTTCGACGACGCGGACATGTAGCGCCGCAGCCGTATGTCCTAAGTCCCCGGCGGGGCGGGGGGTCTGCGCGGTGCCGGGCCGGGACGCCCAGTACTTAGTCCGTTACTGTACAAGGAAAACCCGACCTTTACCAGCAGCCGGCGGATGGGAGCGCACTGGACGGGATGGGACGGGACGGGCGCGAACGCTCTGCTGCTCTCAGCTTCACTTTGACCGAATGGTTCCCGACTGCAACTTCACAAAGGGCTACCCACCCAAGTTGGTATAACAGATGAGCAGGGGATGGGGTCCGCGTAGGACAAAACACACTGCAATGTCCCTACTTATTGAGCAGACGACTCGCAAAGTCTGCGAATCCTGTGTGGTCGACGTCGACATGTGACATCTTTTGAAAAAAATGTTACGTGACACACGACAACACGACTCCTAACAAATGAATCCGGTCGACACGACACGACACAGTGTCGAACCAGACCACGAGCACTACACTTACGCCCGAGCAGATTTGCATTTCATTGAGCCGCGCCGCAACCTCAACAGGTGGTTTCACGTTGCAAATGCAGGAGGGACAGAGCGCCGATGCATCACCGCAGGGTAAAGTGTATTCAACGAGCCCACACAGCAGCATACACGACGCGCAAAGCGGCGCGGGGGGAAATAACAAGCACCGTTTTAGGAGCAGCAGCAGCGCCGTTGGCCGGATAGGCGCGGGTGGGGGGCGCCCGGGGAAGTGCACAGGGTGGGCCTCGCGGGGGCGAGTGTTTTCCGGTGAGTGCCCCGCCGTGTTCCCAGCGTAATAACAGGCAGACCGAGGTCAAAACACCCGACGACCTGCCGTTGAGCCGGGTGAGGGCGGAGGGCGGGGGAGGGGGGAGGGGCAGCCCGCCTGATGGTGCAATCGCCTACCCCAGCAAGGACCCCACCCCCACCCCACCCCACCTGCACCGCACCCGCATCCCGATGCCCGTTCAGCAGCCGGGCGTAAAGGCCGCAGGCGCCGGGGGACCGCGGGGGCGTCGCAGGACTCTACTGCGGGACTGCCCCAACAGCGCACCCCCCACCCACGCCGCTATACAGGCGACTTTTACAACCTCGCGCCATGTAATCAAAGTGATAGGACGTACGCCGCATGCGTGAGTGAGCGCCTGCAGGGGCGTGCCTGCGTGCGTGCGTGCGTGCGTGTGTGATACAAGCACGTTTTTACCTCCTCCGCCACCACCGTGCCCGCCCGCCCAGCAGCACGATCGTAACCGCGATAAGATCAAAATTTAACGCGCTTTTCCTTGATCGGTTTGGTTGGGGCGCAGAGGGGGTGGTGGGGGGAGCAGGCGGTTCACCTCGCCTGCAGCCGAAGTAGCGAGCAGCTTAAGAACGGCGAGGGTAAGAAAAATAGAGGAAAAAAGAGGACGGTATCGTAGACGTAATTAAAACCTTTGGTCGGGCCACCATTTTTCTCCTGGACGTGGCCGCTAGGGCAGACAGGCGGGCGGGGCGGGGCGGGGCGGGGCGATCCCTAGGGCACCATCATCAAAGTACACCTTACCGAGGCTAGGGGCGTGGCGGGGGTGGCGGGGCGGGGTGGGGCGCGGGGCCTACCTCCCGGTGTCTGCTGCTAGGAGGGGTCGTCGCACCGACGCAGGCCTCCGCTAGAGCGCAGCACTGGCGGCTGATCGTGTGATTAGAGGCTGCTTGCTTTGTGTGCAGCGAAAGAGAGGCGCGGCGTGGCGTGGCGGGGCGCGCAATCAGCTGATGGCCCCTCCAAAGTGGCGCACGAGCAGGCGTCTTGTGAAACATGGCGCGTCCCCGGGCGGGGCGGGGCGGGGCGGGGCGGGGCGCGGCGCGCATGAATGCAGCTGCTGGCACAGATGGGGTTTATCCGTCATATGGCGCGCGCGTGCATGCGGGGAGGGAGGGGTAACGAAGAACAAACGGCACAGAAAAAACGAGGAGGGGAAAAAAACCGAAACGGCATTGAGAGCGCCGTGCTGGGTTGGCAACGCGCTCAGCCCGCGTGTCGGGCGGGTCGGCCTACGCGCAGGCGTCAGCCCCCCCGGCCGGCGGCAGACACACCTTCCGCACGGAGCATGATCATACCGCCGTCTCCGTCACCTCCGCGCCACGCCACCTCTCCTTCCTCTGCAGCTCACGTATACCGAGAGTCACTAAGTTGGAGTCGGGCAGGCATCCTGAAGGAGGTTGAGGAGAGGGGGAGACGATAAGGTGTGACACGTAAAGCGGAAGGGTAAAAGAAGACGTAAAAGAAGGAAGGGCGGGGATAGCGAGGGGCCCGGCCCGGCCCGGCCGTGCAGCGAGGGTGCGAGTACATCCACATCCCCCTAGTCACGCCACCATTTGGTGGTGACTGTGTGCGGGAACACAAGTGGAACGCCAGCCGGGCGTGGCGTGGCGGGGCGTAGTGTGACGTGGCTGGGCTAGGCGGGGCGGGGCGGGGCGGACTTAGTCCTTCCAGCCATACTCTGCCGAGGCGCTTCCGCCGCCCCTTTGTTCCTGGTGTTCGCCAGTGTCCGTCCCGTCGGCAGATGGGAGATACCGACCAAAAGGAGCAGAGTGGGGGAGAAGTGGGGCGGCGTAATGTAGGAGAGGAGGAGGAGGAGATACTGCGTAGCAAAAAAAAAGGAAAGAAAAAAAACACGTGACCGGAGGACTTTGGTCGAGGCGGAGAAAATCCAGGGCCGGCAGAGATATCAGATCGAGATCGCGAAGCTGGTACGCCTATCTTTTACTTTTTCAAACTATACCAAAGCAAGAATTTTTGCTACGCAGTGGCGCCACGACACACGACCGGCGTGTGGTATAAAATGGGACAGAAAATCCCCTGCAGCGATCTCATGAGTGGCAGCGTACCGGTGCCCCTGCGTAGCGTTAGGATGAAATACACGAACACCCACTGCTTGGCCCACTTACGTGCAGAAAGAATGTCTGGCAGGAGGGGTGGGGGAAGGGGGAGGACAGGGCATCAGAGAACGGAAAGTACTTGTCCTGAGACGTCCTTTTCTTGCCTTCGAAGCGTCGCTGCCAGAACTTTCCCACGCAGGGGCGACGTTTCCCCGTAAGCGCGTAGGAGAGAGCAGAGGAGCCAGAGCTGGGGGGGGGGGGGGGGGGGGGGATAGGAGAGTTATGCCCTTACATTTCAAGTAAAGGGGCCATCCGAGAACCATGAAACCATGTCTCACTTTAACCAAATCGGACATAAGATTTTCGCACAAGCGTTCGCCAAGCCTCTACCCCATCCCTTTTCTCGCGACCCCCCCCTCCCCCACCCCCGCCACCCGCCCCTATTTAGGCGGCCGCCCCGCCTCCTCCACGACCGACCCTCTACCTCCCTTTCCTCTACAACTTCTTCGATTATGATGTAAATGAGACTGAATGCCATCGCTGGCTCGACCTCGAAGAGATGGCGCGGGCACGAGAGGGACGCTGGAAGATAAACCCTGTGTGAACAACAGCGAGAACTTCATAGTTTTAACTCCCAGGGAATAATAAACAAGATATAGCGTTGGCCTTGGCCGAACCAACAAGGCAGATTCTGTTAAGACCGTCTCTAAACAGCACGGCGACATCCGGCGATGATAGATTGCCTATTAGACGGCGAGTATACCTCTTAACCCTTACAGAGAGCTATAATAATGAGAAGAAGGAAAAAAACTGCAATATCGAAACACGTGGATACCGTAGTGGTAAGCCTAGCCGTCGGTTTATCAATAATCCGCCATCAGCTGGCTCGCGCCCCACGGGCCCAAAGGGTGGAGGAGTTAGTCAGCACAGCAGACGCGGGTTCGAATCCTCCCCGGGGCTCGGCCCTGCTGCGCTCGCCTCGCCGCCCTATCGCACCCCATCGACCGGCGCGGGGCAGCGCGGGGCGGCGCGGGGCGGCGCGGGGCGGCGCGGGGCGGCGCGGGGCAGCGCGGCGAGGGCCGTGTTTGCAGCGGGCAAACAGGACGTGAGTCGCCCGCCCGCCGGGTGAAAGTGGCGGCTGGTGGCCTCCGGGTCTCCGGACCTCCGGCCCCCTCGGGCAGCTCCGGCGGCCGTCCGGGCCGGCCAATGATAATCCTGTGCGCCCGTTTGAACAGAGGGAATCCCAGCGCGCGGCGCGAGTGCTTCTCGCAGACAATCACCGTCAACCTCGGAGGGTTCAGTCTGCAAACGAATGAGTGCCCATCGCGGCGTCCCAAGTGTTGATCATTGCGCGGCCCGAAGAGGAAGTTTGCGCGCGACGAGACACGGCCGCAGGAGGAGATATCGCCCAAACAAGAACAAGCTATTCGCCTAATTTACACGCAAGTTTACAGTCGATATAGTGACTGACGGCGAACGGCCGGGCTAGGCGGGGCTGGGGGCCATCGCCACACCGACACCACCAAAGCCATTGAGTCGCGTGGTCCTACCTCGCGGTAGTCCTGCTTCGCCCAGATATCCAGATCCGCTCTTATCACAATCGCCCGGCTTACCCAATTGACAACCGCCCATTATCGGAGGCGCTACTTCATAGGCGCCGCGCCGCTCCCAAAAGGCTCGCCAGTTTGTTGTAAGTAATTAGGCCAAAGAAGAGCAGATAGTCAGCCCCGCCCCGTGGGGTATAATGGAGCAAGTGTCTCGGGGCAATGCCGTGGGGCCGGGCGCCGGGCCGGGCCGGGCCGAGCGTAGGGGCCGTGATTTGCAACGGTATTTTCAGCTGCCCCATCAAGATGTCCGTAAAAGATATTGCAGAAGATAGCCGGAACCCCGAACACCCCCTACCCTCCCTCTCTGTCTCTCTCCCCATCTCTCCCCCGCCCCCCTCTCTCTCTCTCTGTAGTCCAGCCGCAGTATAATTAAACCTTAAAGCAGCGCCAAGTCCGGAAGCGTTTCTGCCCCTCCATCCCCACACCCCAATCTTCACCACATGCCCCCTGCTGAAAATTGAATTTGCGTTCGTTACCTACGGGTACCGGCCCGCGGCCGGACGAGCGCCTGTTCGGAACACTAATGGCGGCCGAGAACCGCTTCAAAATTGGATTTCGCGGGGGTGGCACGTCACTCGAAAACCAGGCATGCGACTCGTGATCTGGTGGACTGAAGACGACATAGCGCCTTGGACTGAAAGCCGCAAAATGAAAAACACCACGAAAAAGAGGAAAGTATATCGCTGCTTTGCGCGGATGGGCGGGAGCCTTTGCCTTGCATGAGCGGGGGCAGGCGGACAGGGCGGGCTGCGGCGGACTAGACCGACACCAAAGCTCCAGTTTGCCGAAGCAATCCCTCTGGCGAGCCTCGGGGACGTCCAAAATAAAAGAGAGAAAGGGAGACGTTCGACAACTACTGGTCGCGAGGCGGGGGGAGAGGAGGGCAGAGCCTAGAGCCCACGTCAACCCCACCCCGCCGCCGCTGACCGCCGGATTGTGGAACCCTCCCCCGCCCCCCTCCCCTTCGGGCCGCTCATCGCCCAGGGTGCCACAAATCAACGGCGGCCCAGCAAAACTTCGACGTCCACCACAGCGAGGCGTCCACACAGCGCTCGGGGGAGAGAGTAGCACGAGCTGGGGGGAGGGAGGGGGCAGAAGGGAGGGGGCGAAGGGGGGAGGGGCGGAAGTCCCGCGAGCAGAAGAAAAGACAAATGCGTTAAAAGTTTGGTTAAATTTTCTCTATGAAGCGCGAGCATTCCACTGGAGTACGTGACGGCCTGACCGAACCAAACCAACTGGATTTTATTTAAAACTATTCGTCATAACACAAAACAAAGGTTTTTTTTTCTTTCAGTGCAGACCAGGTTGCGGGTTGTTTTCGCGCTACAAAATCAGCAAGAGATTCTACTATATTACATTTTCCGTAAATAAAACACCCTACTCACGCTTCTGCCGCCAGAGGGCGCCACGTGCCTCAGCCTCCCGGCTCCCGTACCGCTAAAATGATATGATACACGCTAACGCGAATATTTACTCGACTGGGGGCGCTTCATCACTCGTGCGTGGCTAGTGGGCGGGGCGGGCGCGGGATGGGGTGGGGTGGGGTGGGGCGGGGCGGGTGCGGGTCAGCGCGGAGCGTCACCCCGCCCCCGCCGCGCGGCCGAGGTACACACAGACGGGGCCCCACTCACTCAGCACGATGCCCCATCACGGCACACAGATCCCCCGTTCCAAAATTGGCGCCGGCGCTCGAGCAGAAATAGCGGACAAAACCGCTCGCGAGCAGGCCACGAGCGCGCTTATGCCTTCTTAAAGGACGGCGATGGAACAGGAATCGCGGCACGCGAAACCTTTCTCACATAACAATAATGCTAAATTTGGCCGCTAATCTCAGGCCGCCTGGCTTTTATTACTAAGCCGAGCGAAGGCGAGCATTCCCCCTCTTTCCCGCGCCGTTCGCGCCTTTGCCGCCCTCTGACCCTTTGGCTTTATACCCCCGCCCCGCCCGAGCCCGGCAACCCTCTTTCCTCCCTTTTTTTTTTTTGCATAATTGAGCCGGTAAGCATAACAAGTCAAGCAGCAAAGCCCTCGCGTCCCGCTCAATCTGAGGTCGGAGACCTCGGGGGAGACTTTGTGAGTGAGGTCGCAAGCCAAGCGGCTGAAGGACGGTGCAGACGACGGTCGTGAAGTGGGTCAGCGGGTGCGGCAGAGGAGCAGTGCGCGCACAAAATCTGGCTAAGGTGTCCGGTAACACTTCGCAGTTCTCCTTTCACCGCCCTCTCCTCCCCCTCCCGCGCCCCGCCGCAGCGGCGGCCACGCGTAGCGGGTAATTAAGCCGTTCTCTCTCACTCCTTTCTCCGAGTCGGCGGTTCAAGACCTGGTCTTCTCCTTCCCCCTCCCCCACCCCCCTCTTTCTCCGCTCCTCCGTTTTCTGCTCAGCAGCCCAGTAGCGTTCCCACACACGCCGCCACCAGCCAATCGAATAACGTGCCCAGGAAATACAATTTTGGGGAGTCAGCGGCTAGATGAGTAAGCTGCTCCTCTCCCACCACCAGCGCGCGGAGAAAATGCGGGGCAGAGAGAGAGAGAGCTAGCGCGCGCGAGAGAGAGAGAGAGAGAGAGAGAGAGAGAGAGAGAGAGAGAGAGAGAGAGAGAGAGAGAAGTGGGGGGGAGGAGAAGGAAACATAAGAGAGGAAGGAAACACAAGGGCCTCGCGCTGGTTCAAAAAGTGCCCCTCCGCCAGCGCCCACCCCCGCCCCCTACCCCCACCCCCCTGCCCCAACTGCCCCGGGCGGACGGAGGGAGGGTACTAGACCAGACAGGGAAGACCTTCCCAGGCAAATTACACAATTTCACTAATTAATAGAACCGCAACGCCGAACCGCCCGGCGAACGGAACGGGCGGCCCCGACCCGAGCAGCGCTCGGCGCGCCTCGCCTCGCCTGGCCGCAGCCAGCACGAGCACAGCACGAGCACACGAGCCAGCGACGGACATACAGCAGTATGATTTGACCCCGTGCGAGCGCCGCCACGAGCAATAACGCGAGACAGTTTCTCAAAACGCAGTGGAAAGCTTTCGCAACTGTGAATAGAGCCAAAACAAAAAAAATAGCATTTTGTCCCGTGTTTCTCCTGTTGCACACTTGATGATGCCGTCATATCCGCGTGCTCGGAGCCGGGCCGGGCCGGGCCACGACGCTGAGCGAGCGTGTAAAGAAACATTTCCACAAGCATTCCCCGTGAGCCGCGCGCGACGCGACCCCGCCCCGCCCCGCCCCGCCCCGCCCCGCCGCGCCTCACGTCGACCTGGTCGATATGACCCGTGCCGCGCGCGCGCTCGGTGACACGTCAGGCGAGCCGGGGCCGGGACCGGAGCAGGTCTGCGGCCGTAACGAGGCCCACAGAGGAGACGAGGTTCCATGGCGGAAGTGTGGACAGGGCCCCGCCCCGCCCCGCCCCGCCCCGCCCCGCCCGGGGCCAGCGCCGCTACTTCATGGTTTAATCAAGGGACCAGGCCTGGCGGGACAGGGCTGCGGAGCAACTTGAGACATGTGTCGGGAGCAAAGTGCATGGCGCAGGCCAGGCCAGGCCCGCCCGCCGCCCCGCCGCTGTAGAAGCCCCGCCCCGCCCCGCCCCGCCGCCCGCACAGGAAACCAAAGAGCCGTAAACTTGTAGTTGACGGCATGCGGGTGGCGCGGCGCGGCGCGCGGACAAGGCGCCGCGGCAGCAGCTGGCTGCATTCAAAGCGCATCGCGGCACCCCGGGTGAGGCTAGGCGCTCGAGGCGCTCACGCGTGCTCCATGTAGCCCCTCCGCGCCTGTGTTTAAAATTACACCTGTTTCTCCCAAAAGCAGGTACCCCCGGGCATGTCTATTCCCTCCCACCCGGTCACCCGGCCCCCCGAGCAGACCTGGCTTAGAGGAAGCCATCTCTCGCTCTCTCCTACCCCCTCCTACGTCTCCAACCCCTGCCGGTCCCATCCCGACCACCACGCGATTCCCCCAGGCGCCACAGCCCCCACCTCCTCACCTCCGCACTACCCCTAGATTCTTCTCCTCCCCCCTCCCCCGCCGCCGTCAGGCCCTTCCTCAGGAAACGCACCGGATGCGTCCCGGAACTGGCTCATCCGCCAGCAATCTCGTTGCGCACGTCCATGAAATATCTAATCCTTTTTTCAAGAAGACATTACGTATGGAAAGGGGAGAGCGGGGCATTTATCGTGTCGCCACGAGCAGAGGGACCCGGCCTGGGCGGGGCGGCCGGCCCTGACCTTGGCAGACTGAAGATACAGAGCAAGGCCGCCGCACCGCAGCAGGGTCGCGCGCGACAATGTTGTTTTATATATTTAAGGGCACAATAAACTCTATAGATGCCCATAAAAAAGAAAAGAGGTCGGATTGAATGTCGTTGAAATAAGCGTCGAAATATGCGAAATGTCGTGTTTCTCTTTCGTGGCCCTGTCTAGTTATCGTGCGCCTTTCTAGTGACGGACAATAAATGTAAAGAAGTAAACGCTGAAAAATAGACTCGCACAGCAGGAAGAGGCAGAGAAAAAGGGAGATGAAAATACAGCGAACTACAACGACAAAAACGCGGCCCCCGGCAAGTCCAAGTAGCCACAAAAAGACGCGGGCGTGCTCACCCAGCCCCGTCGGGCACGGAGAGCAGAGGAGAGGAGAGGATTGGAGAGAAAGAGAGAGGCAACGCTAACGTTTCAAACACGCCAACATACGCCAAACCTAACCTTATTCTTCCCCTCCGACCACGTCGGCGATGGTCGGATGGCCGGCTCAAGATGGAATCCTGCAATTCGATTTCCAACGACCCCTTTCTCTTCTCCCACAACAAGTCTCGAGAGCGGCCTTAGCGCCCCAGCGCGCCCCTCGGCCTGGGCCCGACCGCCTGGCCTGGCCGTCGCTGGACGATCCCGCCCCGCCACACGATCCAAATTAGATCCGTACCCCTGCCCCGCCCTGCACCTCAGGGCCTTGTTTTCCTAGCATTTTCCCCCGCCTCTATATGTCTGGTGGACCAGGGCTCATGCCTATGGGCTCCCATCTGGCAAACGGCGGCAGTCAAAGAATTGAACCAAATAGAATATTTTCTATTAGGATACGGTTCTACCTCTATAAAAAGGCTTTACTTGTCTCTAGGTGAACCCCCCCCCCCCCCCGGGGGAAACATTGTCATCGTCCTACTGCCCAGCGCCACGCACGGCACGCACGTTACATTACGTACGCTCTCTCGCTCTCTCTCTCTCCCTCGACGCGTTCCTTCCGCGGCAACATTCTCGTGTGTCGTCGGAACCAACCCCCTCCTCTCTCTCTCTCTCTCTCTCTCTCTCTCTCTCTCTCTCTCTCTCTCCCTCTCGCCCCTGCAATCCTGCCCCAATAACCCCTTTCCCTTCACAGCGCGGCGTGAAATATTATTGAATACTTGCCAAACGTCTTTCCCTGCCTCCTATTTCTTATTACGCTGCCGTAAGGCCTGCCGAGCTGCGCACCGTGCCGTGCTTTACCGGTTCAGCCTCTCTCTAGAGCAGGAAATGGGGCTAAGGCGTCGAGTGGGAGTGGGAGGGGGGGTGGGGGGAGGGTAAACGTACACGCATACGCATTTTGGGGGTCTTATATAATGTGCTTTCTATACTTTTATTTTCCTATCTCGCCCATTTTCGGCCCGTTTGCGCGCGGTGCATGCAGCACAGCTGCGCGCGCGGCTGCTCTCACCGACATGATTCAATTTTTTAAAAAAACATGAGCGTGACATTGTTTCGCGGCCCGTTAGCCGGGGATGATCGTCATTTGTGCCGACGGTCTCACCGAATCGCAAACCCCGCGCACCACAAAATATATATTTATTTATATTGTTTCTTTTTATGGAGTACAGCCGCGAATATGCGGCGTATATACGTCTTTTTTTCAGTCGCGGGAGAGGGAAGATCGTGAGCCAAGCAAACGGGAGCGTGTGTGCGTGCGTGGGGGGAAGGGTGCCCCGCCCCGGCAGCAAAGCGTTATTGGCTTGGGTGACGTCGTATTCAACCGAACGTGCGTGCAGGCGGGCTATGTGTGGCGGCGGGGCGGGGCGGGGCGGGCGCCTGCCGCCTACAGCGCGCCTCACTCGAGGAGTTATGTCCAAGCAAATGAAGACAACCAAATAAAGCAGCATAGATAAGCCATGCACGAGCGGACAGCAATGAGGAAAACAAAACACAAGAAGCGGTAAAACTTGGGTAGGAGGAAAAAAGCACGCAGCGCAGCGGGGAGCGGAAAGGGGCAGAGTAAAGGAGAGAAATGTCGAGATGTTGGCCTCCGACACTTTGCAGAGCGAGATAATAAAGATGCATACCCGGACGAGTAGAAAAGTGATTTCATCCTCTAATTTATTACTTTCACTTTCATGTTTATGTTTCCAACTTCCAAGACTCCGCAGCAGCGGCAGCCGGCGCGCCACCATAACGCCCAAAACGGTGGTGGTGCTCGCGGCGCCACGCCGCGCCTCCGGGGGGCACAGGAGGTGGCCAGATGGGGGCGCAGCGCGGGGTCATGCGAGTGGGTGGAGGACCCCTGTCCGACTCCGCTGGGACCTGGCCTGCTTCAACATTCGTCCTGACTTACTCTACTGTTTGTGGCTGCACTACCTTCCTTCCCCCCCTCCCCCACCTCGCAGACTATCTGCCCCTCATTCTCCTGGGCTCTGCCGGGACGGCAGCGTGGCGAAGCGTGGCACGGAGGAACCAAGGACGTTCAATCGGCAAAAAGCCGCGTCCGGCCGCACACTACTTGCTTCGCGAGGAAACCAAACAGAAAATTTTGGTTGGCGCCTAGGGCAGAGTCAATGGCAGAGCAGATACCAGCGGGCCATGCCATAGGCAGGCCGCCTCCCGATGACATTAATCACGTCGCAATAAAACTGTAATCCCGGAATGGGGCGGCAGAGGCAGGCGCGCCGCACCACCAGGAAGGCAGGCCGGGCCGGACCGCGTGGTCCATTACCACAGCGCTGTGCTTTTGCTTTTGTTTAGGGCCGGCCGCACTAGCGCACCTCAAACAGAGGCGGGGCGGGGCGGGACCGGAGGAGGAAGGAGTGGCCCGCTAAACCCAAACAGGCGGATCATCCTCGCGGTATTAAAAGTCGCACCACCCGTACCTCATCCCCGGCGAACGCCCCGCCCGGCCCCGCCCGGCCCGGCGCAACGAAGCGCGGCACCGCGCCGTACTAATGAAATTTTAAAACTCTCGTCACTGAAACTTGGTCTCAGCCCGGCCGCACGTGTGTGTCGTCTATTTTGCTAGACATCTACCGAAAGATGTTTAATAGACCCCTAATAGAAGAGTACATCTACCACTAGACATTAATTTACTATCTATATTGTGTCTAGCTCATCTACGACGATAGACGTCTATGTTTTGTACTGAAAATAGTCGGTCGTAGATAATCTTTGTTCCGCTCTAGCTCCTGCACAGCATAGACATCTATGTTTGTACTGAACATATGGGGTCGGCCGTAGATAGTCTACAGTGTGTCTAGCTCATTCACGGATGATAGACGTCTATGTTTGTACTGAAAAATAGTCGGTCAAGATAATTCAAATCCGTCTAGCTCCCGCACAGTATAGACGATCTATGTTTGTACGTCATGGAGGCCATGAAACAGTCATAGGGGGGCCGTGACTCCCTACTCCTGGCCCCGTTCCCTGTTCGCAATAGCATAAACTGGGCGTGTGCATTCATCACTGCAGTGAGCAATGTCGCAGAGCAGCGTGATGGCGGGGCGGGGCGGGGTAGGGTGGGGGTGGAGTGCCGGTGGGGCAGGGCAGGGCACGTTGGTGGTCCAGTGGTCAGCATTGCGGGATTACAAGCCAAAGGTCCGAGGTTCAACTGCTTCATGCGCGCCCTAAATGTCATTATGCCCACCTGCCGGAGTGTTCTGCCACTGATAGAAAAACCTGCGGGAAAAATAATGCTGCAGTCCGTCCTGTCAACTAGTCATCTGGTTCCTGCCCGCGGCTCGCAAAGGATGTGAATGAAGGATGTTGTGAAGACCGAAGGGGTGGGGTGGGGTGGGGGTGTGTGCGCCCGGGCGGGGCAGCGGCGCGTCGTCCTGACAGACACACGGCGCGCTCCCTCAGACATAATAAGGGATGTTTGGGCCCGCTCCGCCGCGCCGCGCTCACGACACCGGCCGGGAGGGAGCCCCGAGGAGAAGAGAGGGCTCATGTTGTCTTTGAGGCGGGCGGCGCGGGTACGGCGGCGGCCTTGTCAAAGCCAAGCAGGAGGACGGGACGGGCAGGGCCGGGAGGCCAGACCGACTCCAGGTTGCAGTGGCTCTCTCCGGCCGGATGTCCGCGGCGCGAAACAAAAGGACGGGCGGGACGCGGACGGAGGAGATAAAGGTGGGAGAGAGAGGGAGAGAGAGAGACCACTCGCCTTGCACTGTCGCTACACGGGGCCGGAGAATACTTTTTTTCCCTCTCAGCAGAAAAGGTTGTTGGGCTCAATGCCGCAGGCGCTCGCTCGCTCGCCCCCCCCCCCCTCCCCTCACACACACGCACACACAACGCAGGCAACAAAGTAAGGGCGCCACTACAATGACCGCATGGCACGGGCGGCGTGCGACGTGTGGTAGGTAATATTGCGAAACCATCAATTTCGCGCCACCCTTACTCTGGTCACGAGTCTTTCGCGGTGGGATCATGGCTAAGCTCTATTCAAGGCTCTACAGTGTAGATCCGGCAGGAGGGACTCTTGTCCTTGAGTCTGCGGGAAAGTGATGCCCACAGCCACCTTATTGAGCTTCAAAAAAGCCAAAATAGGAACAGTGCTCAACCGCAGCATTTTATGGAACATGCTGCTTAAATTTCAATCACTTGATACGCGCAGTAAGCTGAACGAGAGAAAAAACTCCGCTCTATTTTTTTACCCGACCGCGTAGTAGCAGCCACAGCACAGAACACAAACACCTGTACACCTCGCCTGCCCCCTCCTGCTTACCAGGCACGTTCCCATAGCTTTACCTGCGATGACAAAAAACGCTCCTTTCCTCCCCACACAAAGAACTTTTACCCAACCAGCGGCTTGTGACGCGTCACCCCGTTCGGCCTAGGCGCAAAAGCGGATCACAGAGGCTCGCCGCACTTTGGGAGGGGGTAGGGGGGGTAGGGGTAGGGGGAAGCTACGCCCTGCCACGTTTGAGAGACAAGGCCAAGAAAGGTTCCCTTGCAACAGAGTTCAGTTGTCGGGGGGGGGGGGGGGGCGTGGGCGGGTGTGGTGTGGGCACACAAAGTTTGCCTAAGCTGCAGCTAAGTGTGCTGGGCCGGGGCTGGGTTGGGGCCTGGGCCGGTGTGGCTAGGGCGCGGGCGGGCGGGGGCAGGGCTGGCCTGGGTAGGGCGGGCGGAACGGGGGCAGCGGGCGGCGGAGGCCCCACCCATTCCCTTGTCTTCCTCCGAGTGGGCCGCAGGGAAAAGAAAGTAGCACGGGGAGGATTAAGGCCCGAAAGTAGGCATCCCACCGCAGGCCGACACGAACCCCACCGCAGGGAGGGGCCCGGCCCGGCCCGGCCCGTCCGCGGCCCCAGCCGCCCCCAGGACCACTACGGCCCCCATGACGATTCAACGCGCACAGCACGAGCGGGGGGCGGGGAGGGGCCGGGCGAAATGAGCGAAAAGTATTGCGACTTCTTACAACGCTGTCGGCACAAAACTGCGTGCACTTGCGCAGCTTAGCGCGTGATTCGAGATAAATTTAAATGCATGCACCCGCGAGGACGTTGGCCCCTGACGCGTATCCATCCTTTTTCCTTCGTGTCGCAATGACGTAAATATCTGCAAACTCCCCTCTGAGTGAACACAGGCTCCCTCTCTGTTAACGTAAACCCAGCAGACGGGCGGGGCCGTGCCGGGCGCGCCCAGCTCACACACGCGCTCGCCTCGCTCTCATCATGAATAGCACACAGGTGCGAGGGGCGGGGCGGGGCGGGGCGGGCCCTGCCGCAGAGGTGTCAGTTACGCCACACACGCCCACGAGCCAGAGGCGGTCACGCCCCCTGCCGGCACGGCCGCTAAAGACTCGCGCCCTACGGCTTGTTTGTTAGGCTGCCCCCCCCCCCCCCCCCGAGAAAGGGCAGGGGGCCGCGCGGCCGGCCTGGGGAGCGCGCCATTAACTATGAACAGTCTCATCGCTGTAATTCACAACTGTTTAATCCGCGCGGCCGGTAATAACACGCGGAAACGGACGCGTCGAGTTTTGTTACAGAGTAGCAGGAAACCTTTGCCCAAAACTGCTTACGGAAACCCCAGGGCGCGCGCGGGCGGGGGCGCGGGTCATAAGGCCTACACGTGGACGAGGAAAGGTGAGACGGGGTGCGGAGGTGGAGAGGGTGAGAGAGGGAGAGAGAAAGACGGTAAAAAAAGTCCAAGTTTTTGAGAAAAGGGGGAAAACTTTGAGGAGCTCTCATTATTTAAAAAATATACTAATCAGATGCCCACATTGGTTTTTGGGGAAGACTACCTTAAAACCCAGATTTTTCTCAAACTGTGGGAGCTACTGAAAGTTTTCCTTTTTCCGTAAAAAACAAAAAACTCAGATATTGTTTATAACGTGAGGGAGAGGGACTGGGGTAGCAGGAGAGAGAAGGGAGTGGGTGCGTAGAAGAGAGATGGGAGGAGAGTGGGTGGGTAGGAGAGTTCGCACTCGCCCGGCCCAATCTGAGCGCAGCTAGCGCAGGGCGCTGGCTGTGGGGTTTACCTTGACAGCAGTAAACTAGTTCGTTCCCTTGTGAATTATTTGTCGGGGCGAGAAGACGAGAGGCCGGAGCTGCCGCCCCGCCCCCCTCTCCACAATAGGCGTGAATAGGTGGCGCTTGTCGTGTTGGTTACAGCGCCGGCCCGAGTTAAGAGGACTACAGTGTCACCGCTGCAACTTGCATGAGCTCGCCAACGCCCTCCTCTTTACAAATTGCTTTTCTGCGCGTCACCGAGTCTCGCTCACGAGGGGCGCGGAGGTTAGGGAGCTCTTGCGTGCAGACCGACCACGACGAAGACGAGCAAGAAGTGGTGGCGAGGTCAACGATTTAAGTGCGATTGATTTTTTATCATCATCAAATAACAACAAAAAACAAAAGCAACAACGCGAGGAGCGGAAAGTTCTGGGGAAAAAAAAATATACGCCAGACAAAACGTCAAACAATGAGGTAAAGGGTTTGTGTGCGTGTGCGCTGATGGTCACAGCGGCGGCATCCGCGTCGCGTCGGGCCGCAGGACGAAATAAACCAAAGCGCACCAAATAGGCGTTTGAGTGCCGGCCCATTACTTTGGGGCCCTGATTGCATGCGCGGAGGGAGGGGAGGAGAGAGGGAGAGAGGGAGAGAGAGGGAAGGAGAGAGGGCTAGAGAGCAGGGCAGTGCGGGGGTGGCCAGCGGTGGTAGCCAGTCCGTAGTCCCTTCCCCCCTTTCTGTCAGCAGAGAGACGCAGTGCCAATCAGTGGGATTACCTGTTGTTGACGGCGCTGTATACTTGACGTAAACTTGCTCAGAATAACAGAGGGGGTGAGGTTGATTCGCGCGAGAGATAACTTCAGGCGCGGCGGAAACACGCTCCCGTAACAATTGCTTACGAGAAATGTCACGGTGAGCTACGGTGAATATCACTGCAGGGTTTACAGTAGCTTACGGTTACATTCACCGTAAGGTTTTGACAGCGGCCCGTCCGGTCCGGACGGGCGTGCGCGGAAGAAGCGGCAGATGATGGATTCTTGTGCATTGGGCGGAGTCGGCTGGGCTGCCGGGAGGCTTGCAGGGGAGGAAGGATCCCTGCAGGTATGGATGGAGGGAAGTTCCGCCAAAGTCTCTCGGGAGAACAATAAAAATGGGCTCGCAGGAAGTGCCAGCGGTAGTGCTGCCTCGAAAAGAAACAGGGCGCTCTCGCGAGTTTCACGTTTCGGCTGAACCATAACATTTCAGATACGACATTTCATCGTTATCAAAATCATCAAAATCGCTTGCGTCCAGCGCAAATTCGGATTGGTTTTGTCGAGTGCTCGGGGGCATGTGCGTCTAGATCATTAAGATAACCCACGAAAATATGCCACGGCTGTCACAACGACGGGTCGTGCAGAGTGGCACTCCTTGGCAGGCGCTGCTGGCCGGCCTCTCAGCCAGCAGCAGGTCAGAGACATAATTGGTGAGGGTCAGGGGTGGCTCCACGCGCCAGTCCCGCCCCGCCCCGCATCGCCCCGGTCGGAAGTTCGACACCGAAGTTTGCTGGGGGTGCTCGAAGAGAGCTACCGGCAAGGTATCTCGAGGATCTATAAGTTTTAAATCCAGGCACTTCGGCCCCGCCCCGCCCCGCCCCGCCCCGCCCCAGCGCGTTACGGTGCAGCAGCACTCAGCTCGCCTCCGTAAAACGCGAAAACACGACACGTCCGCCACGGCAAGCAGGGCGGGGCGGGCGGGGCCCGGGGCCCATCCGGCAGGCATGGCCTGGACTTTATAATGGCGTTATTTTTTCCGTCGTCATTTTTGTTTCGTTATTTCTATACATTTTTTGTTTGCACCCGTCTCCCCTGTTTTACAAAAGAGTCGGTGCGCTGATGGGCGTTCGTATTAATTAGACCTAACGCGCGTCAGATCAAAGAACGCAACATGAGCACAAGGAAGGCTGCCGCGGAGGAGAGAGGGATAGAGATAGAGAGAGAGAGATAGAGAGAGAGAAGAACTTTTCCAAAGACAAAAAAAGGATAAAGGTGCCTCTGAGGCGAAAGGGCAGGCTAAATAAGAGTACACGCTTTTCAGGGAAGGGCGGTGGGGCGAGCAGGCGCAGGCCGCTCCACACAGAGTTGTGCCTGCCGCTGGACGGTGACAACAACGGTAACACCATTGCAGCGGGACGGATTGGCCCAACACCTTGTAATGAGCGGGGTGGGGCGGGGCGGCAACTTAGCGGCGGGAGCGAGTTTGAAGCGAGGGCCAAACTTGCGCCCGGGACGGGACGTGTGAGGAGGGGAAAGCAATAACAACTTACTTACTCGTCACTCACTTATCAGCGCCGAACTACCACTTCTTAACTTCCGTAATCAATCACTCAGGACACAGTTTCGCGGCCCCGGCCGGCCGGCCGGCGCGCGCTGGACGATAGACCGATACCTACGGGCCAAACTCGGGAGATGGCGAGATGGCAAGCAGGATGGGGGAAGCACCCCAGGCGGGGGACACGTAGCGCGCTGCGACCATGTATCTAGACGCAAGGACACCGCATTACCGTTATACACTTTACTTTTTCCCGAGCAATGAAAGGAAAGAAGGTTCATTCATTCTTTCTCTCTCTTTCTTTCTTTTACCGCGGCCGAGCAGTGAGTATAGAGTACGGCATCAGTAGAACACGACGCGGTTGGAAAAGTCCGTCGCATTATCTTTCCTCCATCCTCATTCGAATACCAGACTTTATTTTGTGGACAAAATAAGGGAAACCGTAATTCCGAAGCTAAATATAAAGCAACTGTGACGGCACGCGCCCCCACTCCGCGGTAGCCCACGCACGCACGCACGCACGCACGGCACGATAGCCATCGCGACACGCCAGAACGAACCTCGGCACCGCAGCGCTGGGCGCGCCGGTGGCAGATCATTCAGAAACGCAAACGAGGAGGTGTATGGGCAGCGCGCCGCGCCGCGCCATGAGGCTCGCATGTCAAGACTTTATCATCCCCGGCGCGACAACACGGTGGTGCGCGTGTCTGCACGCACGCACGAGGCACGCGCGTGCGCTCCAGCCACTTACCGTCCGCTGAGGAGGCGAGGGTCGTATCCACACACACACACACAATCACGCACGCACGGGCGTGCGCGCTTGACACGCGACGCGCACACACAGGGGCCTTGCGCTGCGCCGGCTCGTACGTCGGGAGCGGCGGGCCGGGCACACCGGGCGGGCGGGGCGGGCGGTACGGTGCGGCGGCGCTGCGCGGCCGGGGGCGTTCAGAGCGGCACTGAGGCGGGCCGGGCCGGGCCGGGCCGGGCCGCGGGCCTGGCGCCGCCCTAGAGGGGCGCCCCAGCGCCGCGCAGCGCAGCGCCGGCTAGTGTCCCGCTCCGCCGCGGGGTGGCGCTGCGGCGCGAGCCACAGGAATAGTATGGGAGGCTACGCGCACGAGGATTTAAAACACCTAGGATACTGCACATGGCAAAACATGACAAAAAAAAAAACATATGCTTGCCGCATAGTCAAGGCGTCACTTTGTAATTACGGAAAAATTTTGCTTTGCATTACAATTTTCCTTGTGATGCAAAGCTATGATTCTTAAAGTTTTGAGAGTGCAGTAAGTTGCTGTGGCGTTGACTTGTTTTTAAAAATCCCTATACACGACTGTTGCGGATGTCGATGACCAAGTTGAATATCATCAGAAATAGTTTATAAATGACATAGGTGCGACTAGTGTCAAGCAACCGAGTCACCCCACTACACCACACCTACAATTTGAATGATGGGCAATGTCCACCGGTAGTTTTTTAATGCAGAAGAGACTTTTTTGCCCGTGTACCGTCTGTGTTTATGCCGAGCGAAACGAAAATAACAGTAGTCCCCTTGGTTCGGTCGCTGGGGGGCAAGGAGCAAGGTAAGGGATGGAAAAAGGGGGCATGGCCCGCAGGAAGGGGGGGAAGCGGGAAGGGGAAAGAGAGGGGGCGGGGGCGGGGGGCGCAGAGCAACGCACCTTACCTCACTCCGTACTCCCGGACGCACCCGCCGCGCCCGGCCCCGCCCCGCCCCGTCTCCCCCCGCGTCGCTACCTCTCTGCATTTCGTTCCCTTCGCTTCTCTGCCTCCAGCCAGATTATTTCTCCACAAGCAACATCTCTCCCGTTTCGTGTTTCGCTCTGGCGGGGCGGGGCGGGGTGGGGTAGGGCGGGGCGGGGTGGGGTAGGGCGGGGCGGGGCAGGGCCGCCGCACGAGGTGGGAGGAAGAAAGCGGTTCAAATAACGTGTCGCCCACCTGCGTCAAAATAGCGGAAGACTGAAAGTTCGCGAAAGGCAGCTGGAGGCACTGTGCACCGCACCGCAGGCCTAGTTTAGGGACGACCCCTTCGAGACGAGCCGCTGCTGGGCGGCGGAGGAGCAGCACCACGACGGGGGAGGGGGAGAGAGCGAGCGAGAGAGAGCGAGAGAGAGAGAGAGAGAGAGAGAGAGAGAGAGAGAGAGAGAGAGAGAGAGAGAGAGGCAGAGGGATAAGGATGAGCAGGAGCCGGCTGTACTTCTAACGCGCATATTATACGCACGATGCCTCCCCCTTCGAAACTGACCCGCCCACCACTTCGCGCCGACGCTGCCGGCGCCCGCCTCCGCGCCGCCCTGCCCTACCGCGCCCCGAGGGCCTGCCCCGCCCCGCCCTACCCCGCCCCAGCAGCAGCCCTTCAGTCCTCATTTGAAGCTCCACCCAGAGCCGTAAATCAGTTGCAGAAGTTATGCGCGGTGCCGGGCGGGCCGTGCCGGGCAGTGATGCTCGGGATGTGGGAGATAAGGTCAAGAAGGGAGGGGAGGGGAGGGAGAGAGAGGGAGAGAGAGGGGGAGAGAGAGGGAGAGAGAGAGGGGGAGAGAGAGGGAGAGAGGGAGAGAGGGTGAGAGAGGGAGAGAGAGAGAGGGAGGGAGGGAGGGAAGCTTTGAGCCGCACACTCAGCCGCTGCTGCCAGTAGTACTCACAAGCCAAACTCTTTGGCGCGCATGCACCACTTTATTTTTCTCGTTTTTAATTCCTCTGACATATTTTTTTTCTAATTTAACGAGGGCGCGCGTGATTTTTCTCATAATTTGAAGTGCCAACAGCTGCCGAAAGAAAGTGCCGCGCGTGTATAATATTAATAAGAAAGGAAAACATTAGTTTTTTTCTTGCTGCTCAACTCAACCCTAGTGTTATAATGCTAAAAGGTCACTACGGCGGGGGCGGGGATGACGATGACATCCGAGTGTTCGACAAGGGTCGCTGCTCTGGCGATGCATCATCAGCGCTGATCGACTACTCGAGTACGCGCGTGAGAATCGATCCCCGTGCGTGCCGCGGGCGCGCGACCTCCACACTCGAGGTATTGCGGGTCGAGACTTTGATACGGTTGCTGCAGTGGCGCGTGGCGTGGGGCAGCAAGTACAATCGATATTACTCCTTGTAGTACTGGTGTGTCGCACGCCAGCGCCAGCAGTGTAACAGGGACGGAGCGAGCTATGTAAACCGATTCAAGGGGGAAGAAAAACATCAAGCAATTCGAGTCGAAGGGCGCAAAACAGAAACGAAAATAATACATGAGACGGAAAAAGAGCGTACTTAAAAGGGCGCGAGGCGAGAGAAAATGAAAGGGGTTTTGCGGCGACGAGTTTGTTGCTGCTGGTGGAGCGCGAGGCGGCGCAGGTCGGAGTGACCTCGAGCGCTCCTCGCCATGAATAAGGCTGCACCTATAACTGATATCGGCTGGGCTGGCCTACACGACTCTACACGGTAAAAACAATGCCTGCGATTATGAGGAACTCTCCTCTAAAAGTGAGGGAACTTTCCACATTCTCTGAGGAGACGTCCCCAAAATCTGAGGAGTTTTCCTCGCATAAGAGTTATTCAGTGTTCTTTCCTCCCTCCCAAAAACAAAATCAGACATTGCTTTTACCGTGTAATTTGGGGCCCAGCCCCGGAGCGCACGCTTTCAATTCCCTTCGAGAAACGCCGCAACGCCGAGGTGGCGGCTTGGGGCGGCTTGGGGCGGCGCGGGGCGGGGAGGCGGGCGGGTGCCGCGGGGTGGAAGGGCGCTAAGGCACTAAGGTCAGTACACGGAAATGGCTCCCGCGGCGCCGCGCCCGCCGGCCATACCTGCGCATTGGCATTTGAACCCCCGGATTAACGCCGCGCCGACCTTCACGGACGAGTGGCTGAAGCAGCAGCCCGCGCCACCTGTTTTTCCCCCTTTTTTTTGTTTAGTATATTTCCTTCTCTCTCTCTCTCTCTCTCTCTCTCTCTCTCTCTCTCTCTCTCTCTCTCTCTCTCTCTCTCTCTCTCTCTCTCAACAAATCAGCGAAAGTCATTCGCCCTTACGTACAGTCGTTGTTTCACACCGGGCACACGCCACTCGGCGCCACTCAGCTCGCGGCCGATGTAAAAGCCCCGGCCGACCGCCCCAAAATGACCCAATCGCAGTAATAGCAGTTTGCACGATAATTACAGGTTTGGATCGGGAGGGGGGGAAGGGCAAGGCAGGGAACAGGGGGCGGGGCGGGGCGGGGGGTCCACTCTTATAACGAGGGGACGTCTTTTCCCCGTGTCGCAGCAGCGAAGAGGTAGACCTAGACCAAGTCCTTCGCCCGGTGCGCTGGAGAATAACGCATTGTGCGCACGAGCGAGCGCGTGTGCGCTCTCGGAACCACGGATGAGCCCTCTACTGCGCATGCGCCCGCCTCCACCACACAATAATGGCCGCACATCTCGTCACCTCGCGGCAGGTTTATCACTGCGAATCTCAAATGAGTTGTGAAGAGGCCATTTTTCGCCAGAGCGCAAGGAAACAATGGCTTTTTGTCCGGACGCGGGTGATGAGCGAAGGGGGAAAGCAGGGGAGGATTAGCAGAGAAAACGGTTGCGGAACGAGGTTGGGGGGAGGGGGGTCTCTCACCGGGGAAGCCCACCTCCCACAAGAGAGCGGAACACTGAAAGGGGCAGAGAGAGGCGTAGGCCGAGGGGGTGCAGTCGGTTAAAAATAATTAGAATTAAAATCCACTATGCTTTTCCCCAACCCTACACTGCTAAAATAACCTGTCGCGCATACGGAAAAACGCCGTTAGCACTGGTTACGGTCACTCACGCGTTTTCAAAATGTTCCCGCGCTGAGCCGAGCCGAGCGGTGTCGACACGGTGTGAGCGCAGCCGGCCGCGGGGCGCCTCTGCTGTGAGCTCAGCGGCGCACCGCGTCCGGCCTCAACGGAAGAAAAGAAATGCATTTATACCTCCACATGCGGCGTTTACCGCCGACCGTATGCGGGTGAATCTTTTACAGTGTAGGAACACGCGTTCTCTAAAGCTAATAGACGGGCCCTACTGACCTATGGTGGCAAACGGAGGGCGTGTGAACGTTAGCTCTCGCTGACGACTTTGGGCCTCCAGATGCGGTATATATACGAAAGCTTCGGACACTTTTTAAACGTGTTGTATGAAAGGAGAGACGGTTAGCACTCCCCTTGACAAGGATGGAATACACATATATGGCTGAGGCACCCAGCTACTCGTAGCAACTCAACCACATTTTTCCCAACTGGCATGTTGGAACGAATCGCAAACCCCATGACACTCAACGGACTAAAGAAAGGTGAACTATTTTGGATAAATAAAACTTACAGACGCTCTGAGGAAATATATGGGGTTTAAGTTCTTTCGTGAACCATGTCGGATGTCAAGATGATCCCTTCGATCACGACGCGCAGGATAGAACATCCTAATCCTACCGGGCACGAAGGGCGTAGAGGGCGTCGGGGCCGACCATGGGGCATCGGGGCATCGGACCCGCGCGCTGCAGCTGGGCTGGACATGTTTATAATCCGAGCAGGGCCGGCCCGGCTTGTTCGGACCTTCATAAAGGGAGGCAAGCCCTTCCTCTAATTGTCATATTGCGAGGGCAGAAAGGGAAGGGGGGAAGGGGGGAGGGAGTGAGTAGGGTGAGACTGGGAAAGGAGGGGCATGCAGTGAAATAGAGTGAAAGAGGGAAGAAAAAGCTGAGAGAGAGAGAGAGAGAGAGAGAGAGAGAGAGAGAGAGAGAGAGAGAGAGAGAGAGAGAGAGAGAGAGAGAAGAGGGAGAGAGCGCCACGCTTGGCCCTGTAGCAGCAGCGTACCCGGCCCAGGCGAGCCCTCGCTGCCCCATGGATTTTTCTGTCAGCCGCTGCCGCTGGCGCCTTTGTGGGCGCCGCGCCACTCCACGCGTCATTGGTGGGCCATGTCGTGCCGGGCTGTGGCGTGGTCAGCGCGCCGCCATACAGACCGACCCGGACCCCTACAAGCAGTGCGTGCGGGTGCGAGGAGCAGCCGGTTAAAACTGCTCTGATAACCAAACCCATTCCGCGTTTAAAAAAAAATAAAAAATAATGCAGTCATCGGTAAGATAGCGAAACGGAACGTGCGTCTTATTTATTATTATTTGTAAAGCGATTTAAAACGCCCGCGCGCGCGCCTTGTTCGAATACCACAAGCGGGACGTTGTAAACTGCCACCGCGTGGGCGCCAATGCTGCGCCACTAACATTATGCGCGACGCCTAGGCTTAAATGCTGCTGCGCGCACAAATGTCCTCACGAATGTAAAATACATATCCCGTCTCGCCGTTTACATTCGCTCTGTTCCACACCAGACGAATCCGCCCCCGCGCCGCCCCGCGCCTTGATACGTACTTTACCGGCGCGACGCACGGACGTGACGTTATGGAAATGTAGCGCAGCGCGGCGCCGGGCCGGGCCGGCTAACGTTACCAGAGCATTTCTCTTCATTTGCACCACGGGCTCCTCGGGCGTGCGTGAGCCAGCGTGTGCGCCCGGGCCCGCGGGCGAGAGGGAGAGAGAGAGAGAGATGGGGGAGGGAGGGGGCAGAGAGTGAGAGAGAGAGAGTGAGAGAAGCATGAACCGGGTGGACGGACGGGGTGGATCATCGTGAAGTATATAAGGAGGACTTGGAGTAGGCGTAAGGTGTCGTGGCGTGGCGTGTGTCGGCGTAAGAGACGCAGCAGAAGGAGAAAATTTCGCAGGCACCGGAAAAGACTGAAAAAAACGGCACCCCTGTATAGTCACACTCTTGTTCAGTCAGTGAAGTAATTGAATTATAAACAAAACGACAGCTATAAACGGATGCCACTATAACGTTATGATTGAGCTCACTGCTAAGTTGCGGAAAATATCAGCCCAACGGTCCCGCTGGGGGTGGGGTGGGGGGGGTGTCTCTCTGTGCTGGGAGGTGTGCGGCGTGTGCGGCACGCACCTTTGGATCGCAGGCACGTGGCAGGGGGGGGGGGGAGGGGGAAGGGGGGGGAGGCTGGAGGAAGGGGGAGAGTATGGGGGAGGCTCGGTGGGCACGGTACAGACGAGATGAAAAGAGAGGCGGCAGGCTGCCGCATGAGCCATCCCGCCCCACCCCCCTCCACGTGCAGTGCCACGACGCCCCGCCGCGGCGCCCGCTGGGCAAAACTGTCTGCTTGGCCCAGTATATAGAAGAGAAGGAAAAGAGGGAGGCGGAAGGGGCAGGGGAGGGCCAGGAGAGGGGTGGGGTGGGGAGGGAAGGGGCGGGTGCGGGGAGGCGGCAATAGGCGCCAAGCGCGTGAATGAACCATGATCAAAGCCCCTGCCCCGGCGCCTCTGGAACGGAAGGCGCCGCCGCCCTGGAATCAGATCGGAAGAGTGCGGCGGCGGCGGCGGCGGCGGCGGGAGCCCAAGGGAGAGGGGAGGGGGAGGCGGCGAGGGGAAAGGGGGCGGCCTGGGACCGATAAAAACAAGCTGCTTTTAACTGGATTGGCCTCCAGTAGCAGCAGCCACCTGGCTAACACTCGCACGTGTGTAGCGTCGGACCGGCGCCCCCTCCCCCCCCCCCCTCGCCACCCCTGCGCCCGCGCCGCGGCGCGCCTTCCAAGCATTCGCGAACTCTGGTGTGAAAACGCCGCTTGTTTTCTTTTCATCATTTCACTTATTATTTTCGTCGTGAAATGAGGTAAATGGCGAACTCGTCGCCTATTAGCACGGAGGGCTGGGCGGGGCCGCTGCAAGCGGGAGGTCCAACAATTAGGCGCCGCCACGCGCCACACCGGCGACACGACGCGACACGACACGCAACACGTAGCGCGGGGCGGGGCGGGCCGCGACGGGCCGGCCAGAGTGAGGTTGCATGTTCCTCCAAGGTCGCAGGACCATCTGGGCCCTGCCCGGCTTCTCCGGGCCCTGCCACGCCCTGGGCCTCAAGGTGCCCCTGACACGACCCCGTGGGCTAACGATCATGAGGTCGGAGCGTTAGAGTTTAAAGAAAAGAAAACCGGCAAGATCACGCAGCGAGGTCAAAAAGCGTCTCCGATGGCGATACGCGACGCGACCCGCTTAGCGAGGGTGACTTTGGCCGGCCCTGGCGCCGGCGCCTGTGGGCGGAGCGGGACGGGATCGCGCGCATGTTGTAGGGCAGGGTGAACACCCCATGCGCCCCCGGTCGCCGTCCTGCTCCACGCACTCGTTGGCCTGCAGCAGAGCGCGAACCGAATAGGGAAGTGTCATGACTCTCGGCGGTGGGTATGCTCGCCGCCCCGCCGTGCGGTACGCCCTGACCTGACCGCCGAGGAGGGATGCGCAGACCACTCCTCCCTGCTCTGCGCCAGCACTGGACCGCCCCGCCCTACCCTGCCCCGCCCTTCCTGGTCCGTCTCGGGCCCAGCCTTGCGCGGTTATCTTTGGCTCCGGGATGTTACTGCCGAGACACACAGAACTTGTTTCTGCGGCCGCTGCCTGCTCCGCCCCCCCCCCTCCCTCCCTCCCCTTTCTCTCCGCGGTATTTACTCCGACGGCCGCCAGCCGCGATAACCCTGGACGACATGGAGATTGCGGCGCTGCACCCACAGTGTGACGTATTACAGGCTGCGGGGGCGGGACCTAGCATCCAATCTCTCAGGATGGCCGCGCCAAACAAGTTGCCAGCCTTGCCAGGCGCAGCAGAGCACCCCCTCCCCATTACCTCTGTATGCCCTTCGCCTGACTCGGGGTGGATTAGCTGCGAGCCGCTTGCGTATGGGCTGCCGCGCTCGGGCCGCGTCGCAGCGGGACGCTAGCGCCGGGCGGGTAGGCAACCCAACCGTCACCAATACTACAGGGGGCAACAGAAGCAGTTGGCAGTGACAGTGGCAGTGGAAGCCCCGTTCCGCTACGCGAGCAACTCCGAAGTGCCGAGACGGGTGGGAGCGCCGTGGAGGGTAGACAACCCAACAGTCACTAGGACGGGGGGCTACAGCCGCAGTGGCAGCCCGGCCCGGCCCCGCGCGCCCCCCGCCCGCCACAGAGAACGGAACCTGAGGTCCAGCCTGAGGTTCAACCTGAGGTCCAGCCTGAGGTCCCGCGGCACGCTACGAGACAGGTCAGGACGACGAGAGGACGGTATGGGCATGGGACGGGCTGCGCGAGCAAAAGTTTTACCGGCTGTTTCTTTGATTCTATTCTGCTTTGATTTGTGGCTTGTTATTCGACCTCGAAAACTCGCGCGGGCGCGCGCGCGCAAACTGAGAATCTCAATTTTGTTTGGGGCCCGTCCAAAACTTTACGTGGCAACAGACCGCTGCCTGATTGTGACTCGTTTGGGCCGAATGATGAAAGTTGTTGCTGCCGGGCCGCTCTGCCCGCCTGCTCCGCCCCGCCTTACCCAGACAGCGAATGCAAAAGGTTTCTTCTAGAGTTCAACGCCTGCCCGCGACCGGCCGGCCGGGCCAGGCCAGGCCGCGCGCCGCCCGCGCGCAGAAATAGAAACTTGCCTTTTTTCCAACGCAGGGTAATGCCCATTCCCGCCGGCCCCACTGCCCCCCCCCCCCCGAACACATTGCCGTCCGCAGGCAGAGACTGGGGGGAGGGCAGGGAGATCCACAACCTCAACCCCTGCGTCACGGGCAGGCGACCCTCCCCCCTCCACCTCCAGCACCGCGCCGCGTCGCGCCCGACACCTGACTGACTCCCGGGGCTCTCTAAGCTTAAGTGAGAAGGATGTGCCCCTGGTGCGTGCCCGATCCCCACGTGGCCGAAGGGCAGGACAGGGCAGGGGGGAGGGGGGCAGGTCGCGGCGGAGGGGGCGGGAGGGGAGGGTACCGGAAGGGGAAGAGGACAGGACACCCGCTGCCGCCTGCCTGCGCCTGGACGAGGTGGCATTAGAACAGAGTGTTTGCCCGGCGGGTACGTTATGAGGGTAACTGCAGAGAGAAAGCTGGGAGCAGGGGGCTTGGCTAGGCGAGGGAGGGACGTGAATTTTACCCCACCATCTTCTCGCCGCCAGGACCAGCACGGCGAGCACGGCGAGCACGGCGAGCACGGCGAGCACGGCGAGCACGGCGCCCAGACCCGGGGCCAGTGACTCCCCACGCCGCCCATGATTGATGGTCGGGCGCAAAGAGGCGTTCCCACCAGATCGTATGAGAGGGTAGGGGGTGGGAGACGGAAGGGCAGAAAGGTAAGGGGAGGGGTACCCGAGAGTACCCGCGCGCGGACCTAGCCGCCTGGAAGGCGCTGAGACAGCGGGGCGGGGCGTGCCCTGGGAGCTGCACACTCCCCTGAGCACCCCGCCTACCACCGACCCCACACGCGCCGGGCAGCGCCGGGCCGGGCAGGGTAGGGCCACCCAGCACAGCGTATTGGACCGCAGAATAACGAGAAGGTCAAACGTCACTCGACATACCGCGGGCCGCGCCGCAGGGAACGTGTTTTTTTTCCACCAACTTTTTAGTAGTTTTGTGTTCTCTTTTATGCATCGACTTTTTTCCCTGCGGTATCTGAAAACAACAGTTCCACCGCCACGCCACCGCGCCCGTTCTGTTCTGATCCTGACAGCAGCGCCGCACCGCAACGCGCCGACAAAGAGATAAAGTACGGCATCCCAACAGCAGCATGGGCGCGACGCTAATTTCGTTAATTGGGTGCTTTTCTGATGGTCTCCTCTGGGTCCTTCACGCCCGTCCCGTCCCGCCGTCCCGCCCCACCGTGCTGGGTGCGGGCGAGGGGTGACGAGGGTGCACGGGGGCTGGGCGGAGGCGGGGAGGGCTGCGAGGGGCCGGGGGGTGGGGGAGTAGGCGCGGAGAAGGGGGCGGTTCTGGACCTAGGCCAAAGCCCACGGATGGTGTTAGGGGGTGCGAAGGAAGGCAAAGCCGAAGGCCAATGGCTTTGAGAGGGAGGGTGCCGGGCCGGGAGGGGGAGGCGTTCATGTCCCCCTGCCTACGCCACTGCTGGCAGCCCGCCGCCGCGGCTCGGACCCACCGGAAGAGGTGGGGGGGGGGGGAGGGCGAGGGCGGGTGTTGTGTCCTGCCCAGGTGCATCACAACCACCCCCTCTAGCAGCTGCTGCTGCGGCCGACCTTCACTTGCCTCTGTACAGCAGGACATTATGGTTCTAAGGGATGACCCCGCCCCGCCCCGCCCCGCGCCGGCAGAGGCGGCCCGGGGCGGGGATGTCCAGGAAAGTTGTCAAGGGTGACCGACCAGCATTCTGGCAGCAGCAATTTACGACAGTTGGCTGCCTTTCCTCTTACTTAACGCCTCAAGGTCGACGTGACCTGGGGGAGTCTCTCCGGTGGTCGACGTCGACGGCGGCCTTCGGGTCCCTGCCGACCCCCCCCCCCCTCCCTCCCTCCACCCCTGCCCGCCCCGCGACCCCAGAGAATAAAACTATCATTAAAACGGTGCCCTTTTGAACGGCGGTCCTAGCCCTGGCCGCGACGCCCGGCCCGCCTACCTAACGACGCCCCTATCGTCCTGGCCTAGCCCCACTGAAAGCGTCTACTCTGTTCTATTATACTCCAGGAGCACCGCGTTTGCTAGAGCTCTCTCTAACATTGCCATCTAATTACTCATCAGAAATAGGATCCCTTGTTCTTAACCGTTAACAAGCTTCACAGGGCACCTGCATGCCCAGTCCGCAGCAGTTACAGATCCAATGTAACAAGTTAAAACGAATTTCCCTACATATGAACACAAGGGAATTTTAGTATTAATCTGAAGTCTTAAACAGTTCCTTGATAAACATAATCCTTCACACCTCACTCCCATAAAGATTTCTCCGACAAACTCAAAAAAAAGAATTGGTGAATTAAATCGAAAGCCCATTTCAGGATAATACTAATTACCTTTAAACAGAAGCTGCTTCTGTTGATGCGCATAACATTATGAATATTATTAAAGTATTAATGACATTTTCTTAGAGAATTAAGATGCAAGATATTTTTAGCCAGTTTTTACTGAGGAGGTATTGATTGTTTTTGACTATTAAGTTGTATAATAATGCGCAAGTCTGACTACAAAATAAAAATTTTCCTACTGCATGAGCTACGCAACAAGTAATGCGTTCTAGACAAACCAAAACCCAGTGAAAAAATTGTTAATCAAAACACTGCACTTCCAGAGTGTAAAAGTATTAGAAAGCTAATTACCATTGTCAAAAGTATTTGAAACGACTAGAAAAGGTGTGTGTTCAAGAACATTTTATAAGGACAGAAACAGCAGCAATGATTTAAAACAAAACAACTGTGTGGAAGATTAATGAAAGGTGAGATTTCTTACCTTGAGTTGAGTGGAACTCGCATACACGGCGGATGAAAATGAAGCAGAAGCCTCCACTGCTGGAATCAGCTGAGAGGGGCATCCTAACCTCTTGATGTGGGTGGGGGCCAACGGACCCACAGCAACAAACGACGAAATAATTTACTTTTAAGGCACTGCAGTTCAAAGTCGAGTTTCACAGTTCACAAAAGTCCACTATTAGACCGAAACAAAGAGCTTCGTAAATTTCAAGACACTCGACGCAGATGCTAGATTTCAACTGACTCCAAATAAAACTTTAGCAGGCTTGGCATCAAAATACTTCCATTCCGTTAGAGTTTTAACTTTTAAAAAACAAATTCAGCTTGTTGAAAACGTTTTGTAGTCTTTAAGAACCAACTTTTAAGTTTTTTAGGCCCCTTACAGGGGAATGCCATTGCGAATCGTGACCGTTACAGCAGTTACTGAGTATAGTCGGCTCAGACAAACTTTGAACGTTACTGAGCAGTGGAGAGAACAACAAATGGAAAAATAATTCACACCAAAGGTGCGAATAAATTTTGCTGTCCCTATTTATCAGTGTCTCATTATTTTATTTTTCAAAATATTTTTATTATTAATATTTAGATTATATGCTGTTTTGTTCTGTGTAATATCTTCATGTAAATGTTGAAATAGTCTAAGTTGGTAAGTTAGGTGAACTGAAGTTAGTTGTGTTGGGTCTTGTCATAGCTCGTCTGGCTCGTTCTTACCGTTTAGTTCTTACGTCTCGCCCAATAATCCGTTATTTGGCTTTCGGTGTTTCGAGAGTTACGTGTGTGTTGAGAACCTTGCGTATTTGAATTCGAATTTCATCACTCCTGTGGTTGCATTGCCATGTTCAATCACCCACCTTGGTGTCCAATGTTCCCATCGTGGCTGGTCCAGCGCGGTGCGGTGGGGAGGGGGGAGGAGGGAAGGGGTAGTAAAAAGCGATGCCCCTGACGGGCGGCGCGGCGCGGGGGCGACGAAGCGGCGCAGGGCGTAGGAGGCAGAAGCCGCCCTCAGGATCCGCGCGGCGTGCAGAGAGAAAGAGACGGAAGGGGAAAAAAATAAAAGCAAAGGGGGTGATAAAACAAAACGCGGGGGACACGGTAACGGCGGCGGGCGCGTGGGGTGGACAGGAAGTAACGACGCCCATAACACCGGCCCCGGCCCCGGCCCCGCCCCGCCCCGCCGCGGCCGCGGTGTTGCCAATCTCACAAACACGTAGCCACTGCCGTTGGGCCCCGCGGACGTCTCATTGAGGGTGGGAGAGATCGTATTCCAATCGGCAGGCATAACTGCACGGAAGCGATGCGATGTGGCCATGAGAGCCGTGCCGTGTAATAGGAATGATTCTTTTCGTCTCTCTTTTCGACAACTCAGTAAAACTGGGATGTAACCCCCCCCCCCCCTACTACATTCCTCTCCCTGACCCCCCTCCCCTTACCCCTCGCGTTCCCGGAAGTGATCCAATCGTCACTCTCCACTCATCCTTGCCCTACCCTTCCTCAGCCCCCCACCCCCTCCGATCCCTCGGTTGGCGGACTCCGAACTAGCGCCAGCTTCTTTCCGATTCATCAAACACGAGGTTGGGATTTTGGCCCCGGGCTGCTTGGTTTGGAGCGTGGAAGGGAAAGCTATAGCCTGTTCCCGAGACGACGCGCGGTGGCAATGCCCCCCTTTGCCGACTTCCATCCCCCCCCCTCACCTCCACCCCTTTTTCCTCCTTGACTAACTTGGCTCGAGGTGGTTTTCCTGCTCCTTCGACAAACTTTCCGAATGTCTCTAGGCTGCTGTGCGAGTCTGTCGGCGAGGACGGATTTGACTGGTTGATTAAGAATATCAGGAAGCCGAGGTGACGGGCGGGCGCGGCCGCCGCCATCAGAGCTATTCACAGGGCAAGGTATAGCCCGCTGGGAAACTTTTAAGAGCCGTCAGGTGTGAGGGGAGGACGAAAGCCGCGCCGTGGTGTTTGCTCGCCAGGCTCGCGGCATCTGATTGTACTCCGAGGAGAGCCGCGCAACGCGACCGCCCGCTCGCAACCAGTCGCTCTCTCGCGTCAAACGGGTTGCATACGCGCGGCGTTCGCCATCCTCGTCGCTCTACATGCGCTGGAGGGGGGGGGGGGGGCGTGTAAGAGGGAGAGAGCGAGTGAGGGGAAGGAGCGAGGCGAGGCAGGCCTCCTCTCCGCGCACGCTGCTATGCTCAGGGCGCCAGGGCGACGGTCAATTTTGGTAAGGCGCTTAAGTGGAGCTGGAGCCCGGCCGGGCCCGGCCCAGCCCCGCCCGCAGGTTGGCGAGGCCCGCCGCACGATGAGGGTCGCGGCCATGCGTGTGCGTTCGCCTGCTCCACCGGCCCCACGCACCGTACACACATTCTTACAGACAAAAAAAATATCATTTTCAGGTTGACTTTGATATTTGAACGATAGAAAGAGGAAACGTGGGGTAGGAGATTAGAGGTAAAATTATTTCTCAGAATTATACTTTGACGGTTTTGTAGATACCGCCCATTACGATGCAAAAGTAGGGTTTCCTCTTATCCGAGAACGATGCAATTTTGACCCGGAAGTACTTGTTTTTCGGCATCGCGAGTATCGCTAGCTTGGTCGTGTCGAACGTGCCGTTCTCCAGCAGGTAGGTACCCTACAACAGGACACAGTTTCACTGAGCGACTCGAGTGAAGCAGCCGGCTGATATAGGGCAAAAGGGAAACTCTGGAGCACCTTGGCGACGATGGGGCACCGCAGCGGCGGCCTGAGGTTGAACAGCGGCGTCCACAGCATGTCCCTCGCAGTGGCCAGCTCGCACACGCCCGAGTCCTTCTTCCAGTTGAGGAAGCGGACGCAGTTGTCGCGCGTTTGGCCGTCGCACATGAACGTGTCCACTTCGACCTCACGGACACGAAAAATAAAATTAATTGCAATTAATTGCTGGCTGGTGCGTGTCTAGCAGGCCGCTTCTCTCTTGCAGTTGGACTCACCGATCTCATCTCAGCCTCCTTGGTGACGTTGCCGACGCCGCGCACGACAGTCAGCCCCGGCCGCAGTGTGACCACCTCGGCGTTGTACATGCGGCTGATCCTCTCCGTGGCGTCGCAGTTCACGAACGTGTCCAGCACCAGCGCGTCCATCTGCGCCGCCTGCCGGCCCGCCTGTCTGCCGCGTCAACGATGCGTTAGAAAGAGAGAGAAAATACCTGTACTCTCCGCCGAGATGACATTATTGCTGAGCGAGCACGAGCTCAGCTCAAGGAGGTTTAGTTCATGACGCGCGGCCTCACTCACCGTAACTCGAAGGCAGAGCACCGTGGCCAACAGACACGCGCACAGGTCCATCTTCACCCGCGACATGCGCGCAGCCTCAGCGTCCAGAAGTGGATGACTGTGATTGAATGCTGTTTGCAGGTATCCCTTCTCTCACATGACAGTCCGCCGGCTGTGTCCGCGTGTGTGTCTCGTCCGCCGTGCCGCCCGGAGCGACTGGGTCCGCCTGCAGTGCGGCCCTGCCCGGCCCGGCCCGGCCCCGTGCTGCTGATGAGCTGCGAATGAGCGCATGGCGTGCGGCGCGGAGGAGGCGCCCTGCCGGCCTGCCTGAGCGCCAGCACAAGGCGCAGACATTTCGCAATGCAGTTTTTATTATGTTTCCCGGTCGTTGTCACCATGCAGAAAATGAGCCTCGACCCGCCTTCTTTGATAAGTCGGCGTGCGGTGGTCGTTCCCTGCCGGCCGCAGCTCAGCGCAGCGCAGCGCTCCGCCTACTTCGCATGGTCGGGTCACTGATACGAGCCGAGCCGAGCCGTGCCGAGCCGAGCCGAGCCGAGCCGTGCATGTGCTCCGCTCCGCGGGACATAAACTAATGCACCTCGCTTATCTTTTTCATTTTATTCCTCATTTTTGTCACACGGCTGGCGGACGACAACTAATGGCAGACGACGCGAACGCCGGGGCGCCGAGGACTGGGTATCGGCGCGAAACAGGGGCAAAGGAGATTAATGACCGGAAGCGGGCGGGGCGGGGCGGAGGCGCGGGCGTGAGTCCGATATAGAGACGAAAGGAACGTGATTTGGGTCCCGAGCTTAAATTATTTGCTGAGCGTAGCTATATAGCTATATATGTTTTTTTAGCCAGTCGCCGTGCTTTTTGGAAGTTGTCCGAGTCACAAGGACGGAATAGCTGGAAAGAAAAATTGGTCGACAGAAAAAAAAAGTATATGAAAAAAAAGAAATACGCGGGTTTTGAACCACTGCCCGCCGAGTGCTATGAGCAGTGTCGACACCAATGACGCTACGCGGCCGGCCTAGCAGCGCATGGAGAGCAGGCGTGCTGATGACACCGGGTTCGTTTCTTCGGTGACTGTGGCTTCTCGCGCAGCATGAGTCCTAGTGGTCCGGCATCTGGTACCGTGGCGTCGTAGCCGTGCCGGCATAGTGTCCGCGCGGAGAGTCGCAGGACGGAGGTTCTAATCTTACCAAAACATTTAATTTTTCTGAGGACAACAATTTGGAGAGTGGAATTCAAGCCCCCCATTTCAACCGAGCTCCCTCGTGGAATAGCCGACGGTCTAGTGGTCTAGTGGTGCCGCGAAAACCGTGGGGTGTCTGTGAGACTCGGCACATGGGGCCTGGTTCAAACCCAGGTAGGTTCTTCACTGGTAGCGACAGCGGGTTGCCAGGAAGTTCCGTCCCATGCCCACGACTGGTGGTCGGTCGTGGGGTCATAAGTCCTAGAATCTGGCTCCAAAAATAGCTATTCCATGCTCTGGGGACAGGGCAGTTCGGTTAACCACCGTACGACTAAATCTGGCAGTACGGGGATCAAATCTGTCGAATTGCGCGACAGGATCGCAGTCCGAAAAGCGCCGGTTCCCATAAGAACACCGAAGCTGTCGGCTGCCACGGGGGGTAAAAGCCCTGTGCCTGGCGGGAACCGCAACCTCCTTCGGGAGGTTTACTGTCGCAAAAATTTTCCATGTTTTCACGCCACCCTTTCACTTGCAGAGCACGGACGTAATTTTTCAAGTTTAAGCTCGAAAATGTTTGTATGCTTTCGATATGTTGTTGCCCAGGTTTCAAAACACCCCGGGATTGAGCTCAGAATTCAAGCCGAAAGCTTGCCTGGCTAGTAAATATATTTACATTCTGGTGACTGCCGTAGAGGAGGGAGGCAAGGGCGTGCGCGACGACGGTGATGTCTTACATCTAAATCCGTGCGTCTGACCTGACATCGCTGTTGATGCTGGCTTACTGGCTTCGTCCTCCATACCACCCCACCACACCACACCCCGTACTTTTTCCTGCAATTCACAAACACAAATGACGGCGCCCCGACGGCGGTCGTCTTCAGCGGATCCCGCGCTGCAGAGGGATGATTCCGCGATCCGAGATATAAGATTAATCTGTCCTTTCATTCATTGCGACTCTCTGTCGACTTGTCCCTCTTAATGATCATCCGGCTCGGCTGGGCCGCGGCGCGGCGGGGCGGCACGGGGCGGCGCCGGCATTAGGACTCGGGCTTGTCACTCGCGCTCGTTTTGTTGACAAGGGGCGGCGATCGGCCGACAAAGCACTACTGGGTCGACGTAATGAGTCTGCATCCGACCAGGAGATGGATACCAGAGTCACCGAAAACGAGGAGGGCCTAGGCCACAGCGCGATCAACAGCGAGTCTTAACCGTGGCCCATCACCGGCAGTGCTCTTGGTCCATGGCCCAGCCCATTAGTGAACAAGTACTGCTGCAGTGCAGAGATAGGGGCTGTGGTAACACGCCAAAAGTATATAGAATCATTTTATTGCATAAAATTTTTCACACATTTCGTCACAAAACAGCATGCGACCTTGTTAAACAGGAATATTTACTGCAAGATTCTGTGCAATTAAAACTCTGTCGTAAAGCTCGTAATTGATGAATTGTGATTACCCTGACGTAAAGGGTCGCTAAAGTGACAGGAAAGAATAACTATTTAAGGTAAAGCCGGTGAATATTGCTGCCAATGCAAACCACATACAGTAGACACAGTAGCAGAAGAAAAACTATAGGGAATGTCATGAAGTGGAATGTCACACAGAGTTAACTACTATTACCTCTCTGTTCTTAAACCTGATGTGATCCACATATCTGCAGAACATCTCAAAAACACCATTTTAAGTGTTAAAATTAAAAAAAGACAAAGTAATTTACCCAATCAATACTTGAGTTGAGTAACGCCTTTTATAGCAACTATAGTTATCACAGACTTTGTTGGTTTCTGAGAGCAGCTTACTTGCGGCATGACTAGCGCTACAACAAATTGTTTCCGCCTACCAAAACGTTGTCAAAGTGTTGTTGTTCGAGCTCTCACGCCTATACGACCAAGAATATTCTTAAAAATTATCACATTCGAGGCAAAACGTTGGTGTTCGGGTGAATGCAACAATGGGAAAGATTACATTTATCCCCAAAATAGGACCTTGTAACTATTCAGACCAAAACATACCTCTCTTGAATTGATATCAGAACATGTCATGTGACACTCTGAATATTAATAGATTATATTTTCTGGCACTGATGCTGCAAGGTAAGTTACCATTTCTACGGCCCACTTATTTTAACTCTTCCTGTAGCAAACCCCTACGTAATTTTATACAACAGCTCTTCGGACCAATAAGATGCTTTTCTTATTAAAATAAACATCACTAAACATTTTTTTTAAATGAACAGGGGCATATAATCATGGCAAATTTATTGCCATTGCATTTTTTCACTTACTATTTGCCCTTCCAGGTTGTTGCTTTCAAAACTCCCAAAGTTTTTATGAAGATACTTTAGCTGGTTTTTGTGACATTGTTTCTTCGTAGTCCACGCCATATTTTGAATACAAGAATACATTAGGTTGAGCCAGCATATAACAACACAAAAAATATTCAACTGGAGTGTCACACAATTCATCAGGATATTATCTTTAGTGGCACTTGGACTAGTTAAGGGAAAACTGTCAATTTTTTTTCATACTGGTAGGGACATGATCCATCATTAATTTATATACATCAACTTGTTTGTGAGCAGCCCCACTTCAAACTATGAAATACGGCCAGTCTTTGAGACCACACCTCACTCACTCTCTCTCTCTCTCTCTCACACACACACACACAAACTCACACATACAAACTCACGGGGTAAAACACAGACAGTTAATTACTACTTATCTTACAAAATCCTCTCTTTCAAATGAGGAAGCACCCTCCAGGAAGGGGAGCCCTCACCACGGCAAAGTCTGCGTAGCACTATAACCACAGAGTACTTGTCTCGCAAACTGAACTGCCGTTCGTGGAACTCGTGAACATGGGCGCTGATTGCAGACCCCGGCCGCGCCCGGCCCGGCCCGGCTCGGCCCGGCTCGGCCCGGACTGGACTGGCAGCGTGTCTGGTCGACGAGGCCAGCGCGCCGTCCCGGTGCCGGTGCCGGTGGGTGGAGGTCCTCGCCGCGTCCTTGTCGACCTCCAGGAGGTCGTGCTCGTAGACAGCGTCCCGTCCCGGTGCCGGTGCCGGTGGGTGGAGGTCCTCGCCGCGTCCTTGTCGACCTCCAGGAGGTCGTGCTCGTAGACAGCGTCCCGTCCCGGTGCCGGTGCCGGTGGGTGGAGGTCCTCGCCGCGTCCTTGTCGACCTCCAGGAGGTCGTGCTCGTAGACAGCGTCCGTCCGGTGCCGGTGCCGGTGGGTGGAGGTCCTCGCCGCGTCCTTGTCGACCTCAAAGGTCGTGCTCGTCCGGTCCCGGTGCCGGTGGGTGGAGGTCCTCGCCGCGTCCTTGTCGACCTCCAGGAGGTCGTGCTCGTAGACCCCGTCCCGTCCCGCGCCGCGCCTAGGGCGACAGCAGCAGCAGGCAGACGCAGAACACGAGGCAGTAGAAGTGCGACGACTGCCGGTGCGCCTGGCCCGCGTGCTGCATGGCGGCGGGGTGCTCGCCTGCGACAAATAATAACGTGAGGTTTAGGCGATCCCGTGCCGGCATCGCTTACGGCGCGCGGTTCGTCATAGCAGCCCAGCCTACCGTTGAGCACGTGCACGTTGATGCCCTTGGCCTGCGCGTTGGACGGGTTGCACGTGTAGCGGCCCGAGTCGGACGGGCGCGCGCTCTGGATCAGCAGGAAGCTCTCCGTGGTCACGCCCTTCTCCGTGACGACACTCACGCCGCCGCGCGGCGAGTCGTAGCTGATGATCTGAAAAAATAGAAAACGAGACACGATTATTGTCAGGGTAGACAGCTGCGGGGCCGGGCTGGAGCCAGAGACAGGCACACTCGCGAAAGGTCAGAGGGAAAGCATGGACCTCGAAAAGGATCTTCGTCACCAACTCTTTTGCAGCTGCGCGCGCCTCTCGTTAAAACCCAGGAGGACAAAATATGAGTGGGAGACATGTTACCCGGAGGTAGATTATTATTTCCGTCGAGGTTGGTTAATCATAGCGTCTGAAAAGGCGCCCTTCATTACCAGCGCATAAGCTCATTAGGACAGGACCTTGAAAACGGTACTCCCCTCCCCCTCTACCCGGAAAAAATGACGCCATTTGTGTACGGCCCATAGACGGCAGGGGCGGCGGCGGGGCGGCGCAGTTAGCTACCGCACGGCTCGGCTCGCCGAGACCATTACAACTAATAAGGGCGGGGACCTAACTGATGGACCCGGCGCGGCCCCGCGCCCGGCCCGGTCCGGCCGACCCGCCCAGCCTCACAGTTGAGCAAAGTGCCACCGGCGACTACCCGCCCCCGCCCCGCCTCGCCCCACTGCGCCGCGCCGCGCACCGCCCCCGCCACACCCTACCCCACGTATGTTCTCCCCGCGACGCATACCGCGACGCGCCAAGATCAAGTCCGGGAGGCGGGCGGGGCGGGGGGCGGGGCGGGGCGGCCCCATACCCCACGCCTTCTTTATCGTCACGCGCGCGGGGCGTGGTGACAGGCTACGCGGCCGGGGCGGGGTGGGGCGGGACGCAGAGGCGTTCTCCCATTAGCGCAGCGGCACCAAAGGAGTTCCACCCGGTTCCACCTCATGGGCCTGGCCAGCCCGCTCGCCTACATAATGCCATTATTTGCCCAGGGGCCCACTTTGCACTGCGGTCTGTGCGCAGCCCACCCCCCCTGCCCCCGAACCCCTACTCCCAGCGGGGCTGGACTAGGGGGCCGGGAGGCCATACGCCCCGACCGGCCGGCCAGCGGCACTGGGCCTCTATGATGGGAGAGTGAGGCGGGGCGGGGCGGGGCGGGGCGGGCGGGGCCACAGGGCGCCCCACCACGCCAGCAGGGGATTTAAGACCCACCGCGCCTAGCCAGCCGAGCGCACCCTTGTTCTCATCGCCCCCCCCCCCTCCCCGCGGCGGCGGTCCGGCCTCCGGGCCTGGCCTGGAAGCGGACCTCCTACCAAACACCCTTCTGCAATAAAGGGGACCCGAAGATTATCCTGGTTCTGCCGAACGACCCGCATATTGTAAGGAGACGGCCGATGTCCGGCGCCCCCTCCGCCAGGCGCACACTATGGGCATTGGGGGAAGTATTCTGTTATAACTGACGGAACGGCGGAGTCATCTCTTTAGCAGCCGCAGCGAGGCGAGGCAGCCCCTGGTACTCACGGCGTCGTTGTGGTTCCATATGACGTAGGCCGGCGGCTCCGGGGAGTTGAGGACGATGCAGGTGAGGTTGATGGTCGACCCCCGGTCGATGTAGAGGTCCGGGCCGCCGAGGATCTCGGACGAAGGCTCTGCGGCGGGCATAGAGAGGATGGCGTCAGAGAGGCAGTAACACACATGTACCGCAATAGGTCGGAGAGGGTATAGGCAGGCAGCGGCAGCAGCAGCGGGGTACGCGACGGGACGGGCTGGCCTCGGCGAATGACTAATTGAGCGCCAACACATGTCGGGCCGAAACGAATGACCGGGGGGAGCCAGCCGTGGGACTGCTGCGCCCGCGCGCCCGCCCCGCCCCGCGCATACCCGCCACCTCTCCATCGGCCCGCTCATATTCTGCCCCCCCCCCCCCCCGCCCACTTTCCCTTCCCTACCCCCTCCTCTTCCCCACGCAAGTAAGCCGCAAGTATTGCTTCGATCGCACTTCGTACCTCAGTATTCTGGATACATCAAATACCAGAGAGTGCAAGATAAGTGACAACCAAGTTGTACTATGAACTTTGACGCGGCCATTTTCGGCGGCCTGCGAGGGTCGCGCACTGCGTTGATAAGCAAATTTAAAATGAAACAATGTACCGCACGTGCATATTCTTTCTCCTTTCTCTTTCTGTCACAACCCGCAACGCGCGCGTCCCAGTTTCAAACTGGCGCAATTTCGAGAGTCAGTAGTTCCCCTTGCAGCGCTCCGCCCGGCGCAGCGCCGCGCCCCTCTGGCCCCCGTCCCTTAACTACGAGCCCAGCCGGGAGGGGACAGGGGGTTCACAAAGACACGACCGTTGTCACCGGATGGCTGACTTCCTCACAGCGGGCCGCCCCGCGCCGCGCGGGGAGTGGACGCAACTTTGGTCATTGGCGTCTCCGCCCCGCCCCGCCCCGCCCCACCCCGCCCCACCCCGCCCCGCGCCCCGCCCCGCCCCCGGCCCTCTCTACCCTGCAGCGACGCCGCCACGCCCACGTCCGCCCCAGCCGCCAATTTAGGCCTTCACCTCCCTGAATTCATTTAGCAGCAGTATCATGAGGTACCGTCCGAATGGCCGCCCTGCCCGGCCCTGCCCGGCCCGGCCCGACCTGACCACACCGCAGAGTGGTTTCAATTTAGACCCATCAGCCTCCCTAGCCCGGCCCGGCCGGCCGCGCCGCTTCTGTCGGAGGAGAAAACTTTTGCCAGGGAAGGCTGTTGCGATGTGCGCAGGCAAAGGTTAAAGTTTTCTTGTGAGCGACGGAGAGGCGAGGAGAGGGGGAGGAGGAGGAGGAGGACGGAGGGCAACAGATGGCGGTGAAGTCACCGGTTACAAGAGAGCAAAAAGGAGCAAGCGAGGAAGGGAGAGAGAAGAGGAAGAGAGAGAGAGAGAGAGAGAGAGAGAGAGAGAGAGAGAGAGAGAGAGAGAGAGAGAGAGTAAATAGCGCAGTTGTTTACAGAAACGTACCGTCTGATGCAAAGGACACACCCCTCCCCCCTTATGTCGCCTCACTGCCGGAGGCAGCGTGGGTAGAGTATGTGTCCTTTGCCCCGAGGCTCCCTCTCCTCCTGCTGCCCGTGTAATCACGCGCGGTACCGATTGCACTACACACGCGGTAAGTAGCCCAAACAGCGGAGTGGAGCGGGCTGCGTTTGCGCCCGCCATCTAGGCAACACTGTCACCACAGGGGCGTCCATGCTGCCTAGTAGGCAGGCGCAGATGCACCGCCCGCTCTACTCCCCTGGGCTACTGACTGACATAGCGCGCGGCGGGGCGCCTGCAGACCGCGGCGTAGGCAGCCCGGCGCACAGCCGCGCGCTGCGGGCGCGGGTCGCGGGCCTCCAGGCGCTCCCCACCCCGGCCGCGCGCCCGCCTCCCAGGTCGAGCAGTCCTATAGTGGTCCCTCACTCACTTACCCACGACGGTGAGGTTGACGAGGTGCGACATGTGCGGGGTGGTGGACACCTGGCACTCGTACGTGCCCGCGTCCCGGTGCTGCGGGTACTTGAGCTGCAGCACCCAGTCGTCGCCGCTGCCGTGCTGCGCGCGGAAGCGCTGGTCGTTGGTGTAGGTGTACACGCCCACCGTGAGCAGGTGCGTGTCCCGGTGCCGCACCCAGGACACCTGCAGGACAGACAATTCATTAATAAAAACAGAAATCATTGACACGTTGAGAGCGGAGCAGAGCGGCGTGACCGCTGATCACGCTCTTGGTTTGTTTTCTCCTTTTTTTTTTTTTTTTTTTTTTTTTTGCTTAGTGAACTTGTTTTACGTTGTGGCTATATTTGGTGGCATGTATAGCCATTCGGGTTGCCTGAGTTGAGCCGCAAAGCCGTGTAGTGCCTGCGCTGCGCGCAGTGGGTACCTCCTCTGTACAGTAGGGGGGCGCACAGCTCACAGCTCGCCTCGCAGCAGCAGAGGGAGAGATTTGCAAATGCATTTCAATTCATTTCCGCTCTCTGCGCTAAATGCATGGCGCTCTTTTCGCAACAAGTGGCCGGTAGGGCAGGGCGGGGCAGGGCAGGGCGCCACCCTCAGCGCCAGCCAAACAAAAACCCGGAACGATGTCAACAGTTAAACTGCCATTCCGGGGCTTCATTTATACACAAAAAACAAACACAGCCGAGACAACACACCCCCGCAAAAAATACAAGCAGGGAAATAACCGAGACTGGAGAGGAAATGTCAGAGGCGCCTGGAAGCGCGGTGACCTCCTCCTTCTACTCTTTACATTTCACTTTCATGTGAAAGCAGTTTATGGCCAGGCAATTTGTGGGACAATCACGCCGGCGAGAAAAGAAGCGAAAAAAGTATAGCAGCAGCCGTGTTGTGGCAGCGCGCGGGCGACTCGAGGGCCGGGGCGGAGGGGCGGTGTCTGTGATAACACTAACGGCAAATGAGAGGCCACCGAGATCCGTCAACGCGCCATTAAGGAGCTCCGGGGCGGGGCGGCGCAGCACCGCGGGTGAGAAATGAGTTGCTGATTTCTGCCACTCACTCATTCAGTCTGCATCGACAAAGAAGACTGATTACCGCCTGGAGGAAGGAGGGGGAGGGGGAGGGGGTTCTTAAGAGCTAGGGCGTCATTCACAAGAGTTATTAAGGGAATCAATCTCTACCCGAGGTACTATGCGCGGGCCCCGGGCCCCGGTGCGGCGCGGCGCGGCGCAGCGCGGCCGACCCGGAAGGGATCGATCATACCGGCTGCACCACCGCTGTGGGAGGGAGGGAAAGCAAAAGCCAGCTGTTTTATCTGGACGAAAAACAAGCTTTTCCGATAGGTTTTTTAAAGAGATGTATCTAGAAAATTCGAGGCTGCGGGGCGCGGGGTCGTAGTATGTGTCTGATGAGAATTAAGTTTGCTACTTTAGTGCTTCATGAAACATACACCATACAACAAACAAAAAATAAAAAGAAACTCATCTAGTATATTTGCCATAGGAATTTTCGGAAACCCCTTCTTTTCCAGTGTGTAGCTCCCGGGGCATGGAGCGCCTGCTGCTTGGTGGATCCCAGAATATCCCAGCAAACCCGGGGAGGGAGGAGGGAGGGGGAGAGGGAGGGGAGGGAAGGGGAGACTGCAGTCTGTCTGGGGAGTCCCTCGGGAAACCCCCGCCCCGCTGCCCCGCTGCCCCGCGGGCCACGGTGGGGCGAGTTTGGGGCGGGGCGGGGTGGGGCGGGGCGGAGCGGGCGGCTGCTGTAGGGAGGGCAGGTACTTATTGAGCTAGCTGGAGGGAGACTATCCGCGCGCCCCGCCCAGCTCATGAGAAGAGAGCTGAGCCAAGCCACGTGGCTACATATGCCCTTTCCCATCCGGCGGCATCCTTTCTGGTCCCACCGACAAAACAGCAGCGCCCCTGCTGCTTTGATACCTCACGGAACGCCGCCCCCACCCCTCCCTCCACCTCACTGCACTTGTTTTTTTTTTCCCTACCGCAGTCTGCCTGCAGGTTCATTAGCCCAGTATTGCGTTGCGAGATGAATGGGCACATGGCCCCGGGGTAGGGCGTGTCGTGGCGTAGCGTGGAGGTATACCTTTTTTTTCATCAACGCGCGGCTCAGTCCAGTCATTACAAGCGCCCGCTGTGCTGCAGCAGCTCCATAGCCAGTCCCGGCGGCTATAGGGGCGAGCTGCCCCGGCCAGGCCACGGCGTCCCAAACAACCGCGCGCGGTGACAGTGGGACGCCGATGAGGCCCCCCCCCCCAGCCGAGCCCAGCCCGCGGCTCCAGGAGACCCAATCAGCCCGGGGTGTCCAAGTTTGGAAACATTGACCGAGGCTGTTCGGGGCCCGGCTGGTGCAGGACAGGGCAGGGCCGGGCAGGGCAGGGGGCGGCGCCCTTGACCGCCCACCCGGCCGGCGCCGCTGCGCTGGAGGGAGTTACGCCCCGCGACTGGAGTCTCGCCGCACTGGAGCCGAGGCCGGGCCGGGGCCGGGACCAGGGGGTATGCGCCCCAGCGCTGGCGCTACCCCTCGCCTCGCCCCGGCTGGGGCCCATATACCCGCGCTCTCATCCACAGCGCCACCTGCCGGCCGCACTCCACCCCACGCTCCCGCCGTCCTGAATTATTCCCCGGGTGCAAACCTTAGAGGACATTTATAATTCTGTCGCAGCAGTACGGTAAGGAACGTTAAGGCATTAATACTCCATCGGGGCGGCCCGCGGGCCGCAGCCAGCCAGCAGGTAGGTAGCCGGCGTGATCTGGCGCGGCAGGGGCAGGGCTGCAGGGTCCAGTGTCGAGTGAAAAAGACATTTAGTCACGCTTAGGGACCTTCCTTGTGCAGGCGTCAGGGCAGGCTAGTCACGTCGACGACGGGGATGGGGTGAACAGGGTCAAAGAGTTTGTTTTTGTGTTTGGGCGCCGCCGCGCCGGGGGCGAGCCGTGTCATGGGCACGGCGGGCAAAAGACAAGGGCTTGGCTCGATCGAGATACGCCCATTGGAACCTGGTAGCGCGTGCGTGTGCTGAAACTGTGTGTATGTGTGTGTGTGAGTGTGTGTTACGCGGTGGGAGGAGGATGGAAATACGTAGAAGAGACTAGAAAGAGTAGACGGGGGAACCATTATTTATCTTCGTTTCGTGCTCCTGTCTGGAGATTCAACCACTTGGAAAACAAGCGCGCTCCGCCCGCCCCACCCCGCCCCGCCCCGCCCCGCCCCACCACACTCCGCAAGCGACACGACCATGGCGATGTCCCGAAGGACAAGCAGTCGCATGCGCGTGTCTCAAAAAATATTACATTATTTACTCGGGCTGATCTCACGTCCAAAGCTGTGACGGCTATGCGCGCTTCTGGCTCCGGGCCGGGCGGGGCGGGGCGGGGCGGGGCGGGGCATCCGCACACTGATCTCCCGGAGCCCCGCCGCTTCCCGGAATGCGCGTCGCCGACCCGCGGGGAGATACGATCGCCAACTCCCAAAAGAAGAGAGAGGTAAATTACAACCGAATAAGCTCATCGGGGGGAACTAGACGACGCAGGGCGCCGTGTAGGTAGGCAACCGCCGCACAGCCACGGGGCAGCGTAGCCTACGCTCCAGGGGCTCCACTAGCGCTCTATGATGATATCGTTTCAAGAACGCGCTTGCACGCCAATGCACAAAGTGTAACAGAATGCTTAGCCGAAATGCGAGGAATCGTAAGTGGGTTAGACAAAAATGTGGACTTCGCTTTATAATGAAGATCACGTGGCGGGTCGGCATTATCGATATGTAATATGTGGGTTAGTTTGAAAGTGTACGTATTAGTGTACACAGTGCAGGTGACTACTGTGTCTGTGTGTACGCCTCCAAATGTGTGTGTGTCTGTGTTGTTGGGGTGGGGTGGGGGTGCGCTGATACCATCGCTAAACGCTCCGTGGGCAATTTATAGACAATCTATCGAGTCTATCGTGTGTACAGCCTGTGTGTGTGTGTACTAGTGGCCGCACTGTTCTGCCCGGTGCCCCCTCCCCCTGTACCTGTACGAGAGAGAGAGAGAGCGCGCGGGGCCCGTGAGTCTCCGGTGCTGCCCAGGACAACCTTAATAAACGACCAGCGATGGACCATTACGCCGGAAGCTCCGATCGAAGCCGTTGACCCGCCCGCGTGTTTTTCTCCCAGAGGAGCAAGAGAGAAAAATATTTGCACATACCAACCAGTTCAGGAAAACTCGAGAAAAGTTTCAAAACTCCAGGAGAATTCAACCCCCCTCCCCCCCCCCCCAAAAAAAAATAATAAAACACACTAAAAGAAACAGAAAATTTGGAAACATTCCGTTGCCTAATTTAGACGATGTCACCGAAAGTTGTACAACCCTGCTCTATGCACTGACCGTCTTGTTGCCGAGGCGGCGCACCCTGCAGTTGAGGAAGGCCGTCTTGCCCAGCAGGGCCGTCACGTTGCTGCGGCCGTCCATGTCGAAGTACGGGCCGGGCGTGGGCGGCGCCCAGGGGTCCAGCAGCTTGTCGCCCTTGTCCGCGTCCTCGCCGAGCGCGTTGCCGTCCGCCGAGCCGCCGCCGGAGTTCTCATTGTCGCGCTGGGCCGACCACACTGCAGCAGACCAAGAGAGAAAAAAATACGACGTAAGTAAAAAATAAAAAAGCGTTTGTGTCATATGTCAGCACGGGCCTGCTTCGCTTCATGTTATGAGATTTTAAGGGGAAAATTTGGATACTATTCACCGCTAACTACAGTCAACCCTGCAGTTCTGTAGCTTTAGGGTGAGTTAATTCGTAGCGGTAGCCACGGTGAATGTCAAAGTAAGCTACCAGGGTGAACCAGGGTGCCATTCGCCGTGGCTGAAAATACAGCGCACGCACACCGAACAGTGAGTATGTAATCCGTGCTGCAAGTGCCCGAGTGCAGCGGCCAAACCGACAATACCACCGCGACCGCGACGCGGCGCGGCCGGGTTGAAAGCCCGGAAAACACGTAGACAATTGGAGCGCGCACGAGTGGCTGTGATTTATTTTCACCTGCGAGCAGCGCCCGCCCGCCCGCCCGCCCGCACGCTGAACACGCTGGCGGACAACGAATTGCGTTGTGCCCCGCGGAGGAAACACGCCGAGTCGTTACCGTGCCGGTGCGTCCACCACGCCCACCTCTCGTCCCGCCCACCCTTTGTTTCAGCCTGAGAGAGTGAGGGGCCATTCCGAGTTCCAGCAAGCTTGCCACGGCGACAACTTGAGGGTTTCATTTTATTTTTAATTGGGCAGGAATTGCTGAGCTGAGAGTCGAATAACCTACAATAACCCATTAACTGAACGCAAATTATTCGCACCAGTGGGTGAGAATAAATACTACCTACAGTCAATTCAAGCGCGACAAAAAAAAAAATTAAAAAAAATACAATAACATTTCGAGTAACTGGTGTGCGCCGTGCACATGCACTCCTCCCGTGGCCGTCATCTGTCAGCGAAAAATACGCCAAAAATAGCAAGGCAATTTTTCATGTCAATCAAAAAAGCCCTTTTTTCATGAAAGAGGGAAGAGTATATAAGAGAGGAAAGGAGACAGAGAGAAAGGACTGAGAACGAGAAAGTGGAGGCAAAGGGGCTAGGACGCGTAGCGTTAGGGGGCGCCCTGCCCCGCCGCGCCCCGCCACGCCCCTCGACCGCGCAACAGCCGCGGTCAAAAGGGGAACAATCCCGCCGCAATGGGCTTTGAACCCGCGTCAATGGGCACCGGGACCGGGAAAGGGAAAGGGAAAACAGGAGACGAGTGTTATTCAGGAAACAACAAAGGGCGTAGGGCGGGGGAAATGCGGAGGAGGCTCGGGGGCTCGGCGAAAGGACATTCCATCTTGAGGCGGTGGGGTGGGGGTTGGGTGCACGGGAGACCAAACACCAAGGGCAAGAAGAAGTCCGGTGCAAAACAAAGGACAGCCGTAATGGAGCATCATCAGGGAGAAAGAGGGAGGGGGAGGGGGAAGGGATGGCAAGGTGAGGTAGCGCGCTGCGGTGCGGACGCCGGGGGACGCAACGCCCCTCACTGCCAAATAAAGTCCATTCACTTGACAAAATTTCTCACTTTCATTCGCTTCCCACTACCGATCATTACGCGCGCGGACGGCCGAGCAGCCACTATGCCGCTGCTGCTGTCAAGAGCGGGGCGTGGCGGGGTGGGGCGGGGTGGGCGGGACGGATCGCTCATGCAGAACAGCACAGAGCTCAGTTCCTCGTACACTATTCTTGCGTCCACCTCGAGGAGCCCCACCCCGCCACTGCCCTTCCACCGCGACTCGACTTGGCTGCCTCACAGCAGACGTCAAAACTCTGGCCGGTGGGTATCACTGGCAGCACAAGCGGCGGGTGGCGCGGGGCGGGGCGGGGCGGGGCGGGGCGGCGCGGGGCGGCGCGGGGGCGTTGCGGCCTCGGGTAGTTCACGCTATCAGAACATGACAAAGGGTGCACGCTCCGGCAAGCACTCTATTGTTGCTTTTGATGGGCCGGTGGCTCTGCACAATACGTTGGCTGCTTGTCTCGTTGAATCTGTTTTTACCGGGGGCAGCGAGCGGAGAGCGGCGCGGCAGCTCGGCGCGCGTGTAGGGGCTGAGTCTCGATAGTGTGTGTGTGTGTGTGTGTGTGGGTGTGACTGTTCCGCAACTGGGAGCACGCGCAGCCAAGCGGCGAGTACACCACGGCCGCAGCAAGTGACGGTGCGAACTGTTATACTTCGTGTAGTAGTATTATTGTGCTGTATTGAGCCTCCCCAACATGTTTGCTAAAATTACGGTGTGTGTGTGTGTCTCCCGGAAGGTAACTCCGTCAGCGGTAAATTAACAAATTTACGGAGTGAACCGTAAAGGCGTTTTGTTGGTTGGCGAAAAGTTGTGCGGGTGCGTTGGCGGCGGCGGGAGAACCGAATAAATGAACCGCCTGGCTGGCCATGAAGTCGCGGAAAGAGCGAGCGAGCGAGCGAGAGAGAGAGAGAGAGAGAGAGAGAGAGAGAGAGAGAGAGAGAGAGAGAGAGAGAGAGAGGCAAAACGGACGACTCTGTTTTTTTCTGTCGACGTGAAAATGGCCTGCCGTCGCCTCAGTCATCACTCCGTCAGGCACAGTTATATTAGAAAGGAGAGGGTGGGAGGGAGACAAAGGGAGCAGGATGAGAGAGAGAGAGAGAGAGAGAGAGAGAGAGAGAGAGAGAGAGAGAGAGAGAGAGAGAGAGAGAGAGAGAGAGAGAGCAGGCGCATTCGTTTGGAGCCGGACTGTGCGAGACAATCGAACAGAAATAATGTGCATTCCGATAATGGCGAGCGTGCAGGGAGGCAGGCGGGGCTCGGCGCTCGGTGCGTACTCAGCGAAACCTTCACCTTGGGGAGAGAAATGCGTGTGTCACGGCTTCATTGCAGATGCAGAGTGGGAGGAGCGGGACGGAGGGAAGGAGCGAGGGGCGGGAGGGAGCGAGGGGCGGGAGGGAGCGAGGGGCGGGAGGGAGCGAAGGGCGGGAGGGAGCGAAAGGGGTGCCCACCCGCCCCGCCCTGCTCCGCCCCGCCCCTCGGCTGGGACATGGAAAGGGTAATCTAGTTATTTACTGTGGCTGGTCGCATTGTGGAGCCGAGGGCATTGTTGGAAGTGTCAGCACGCCTTTCACGCTACGCACGCAGACTGGAGCATCACTGTTGTCTCAAATCAACCAGTTCGTTTGCGACAGAGAGGAAAGGGAGGTAAGGGGGAGTGAGGGGGGGTGGGCGGGAATGTAGGTCACGGAGTCATCGAGAGAAGTGGCAGTGTTGCGTCGTCAGAGACGAGTTTGCCAAAAGGGAATAAACTTTTCAAGGGAGAGGCCGTGAGGTTTCGCGTGGTGGTGGTGAAACTCATACCGGACGCCGAGCTCTGAGCAACGCTGTACCTACGTATACGGCCCCGTTCCAAAATCAGGTAAAAACCTCGCTCGGTCCGTAGCCAGCCGGGCCAGCACCGGGCGCGCATGCACACAGGGGAGGGAGCGGGGCGGAGCATCCACCGTCCGTCCTGCTATTTGGCCTGATGTATTGGGAATCCTTGACGCCGGGCCCCTTTCAGAGCAGCCAAACGAGAAAACCAGAGAGAGAGAGAGAGAGAGAGAGAGAGAGAGAGAGAGAGAGAGAGAGAGAGAGAGAGAGAGAGAGAGAGAGAGAGAGAGAGAGAGAGAAGGGGTGGGGGTGAGGAAGCGATGAGGCGAGTGAGGTATAGAAAACGCTGCGGGTTTCGACGCTGTTGCTTCAAAGGCAGCGGCGGGAAAGGCGCGTGAATACCCCGGGCACCAGAGACATTCCATCGGGGGAGGATGCTGTGCAGTCCGGTCGGCGCGCCACAGACAACCACCGGGGCCCCCGGCCCGCAGCACGGCCTCCTCAAAGGGCGCGATGCGATGTGCCTGCATTGAATGATTCAGCGTCAACTAGAAATAATTAGCGCCATATGATAGTAGAAATTTGTGTGAGTTACAAGGTTAACATTACGCAGTGTTAGATTCCATTGTTGCGGTAAACAGTCTGATAGCTCGCGGTAACCACCAGCTCGTGGGAAAGACAAAGTTGGGTCGAAAAATTGCGGCGACGAGTGCGTCATAGATAAGCAATATGTCTCGACCGCTCCTTTGGGTGGACAGCGCTGACAGCCCCACTAGAGGCGCTGAGTTACTGCCGGGCCGATTGCTGGCAGTCACTACTCCCCATCCCCACTCCACCTTTTAATGCCCTGCGGTTCCTAACACTCAACAAAAACAGAACTTTCTTCCTGTCGCGGTTTTTTCTCCTTTTTTCTCAAGGCGGATACGGATGAAAGAATGTGGGTTGGGTCCTCTTTCTTACAAGTTTTATGGCGATAATGAGAGGACCAGGAAAAGTTGTCCAACTTACAGGAAAATACATCCACCCGAGGAGACAACGACGACAACAACCAAAAACACTTCAGCTTACAAACTCGTTTAAGTGTGAAATACTGTCTCTTCGGTGTCCTGTGCTTCAATTTGTACTCAAGTGTCAAGCATTCTGATTAAGGCAACTCCTACCCACTCGACGCTGTGAGCAGGATTCGCGTTAAGTACAACAGAGCTCGAGTGCTAAGCCCAGCGGGGGTGAGACCAGGGCCAGCGGCCAAGCAGGCGTGTGATGGGTTGATAGGGCTGCCGTAAACAAAGGCAGCGCCTGATCCCCAATGAAAAGCGTCTGAGACAGAGAAGGAGGGAGAGAGAGCGAGACGGGGGGCAGCAGATAGAGGAGACGCTTGCGGGGGCTGTGGAAAAAAGAATAAGGATAGGGACGGCGGATGGTATCGCCGAGATGCACTCAAGTCCCAGCCAATTTTCCCTTCTGTCGTCCGGAGGTCGACTCGGCCGGCACGGACAGCGCCTCGGGTGCGGCGGGGCGGGGCGGGGTGGGGCGGCGTCTGGGACGAGTGGGGCGGGGTGAGGTGAGGCGGGGTGGGGTGGGGTGCGGCGGGGCGGGGCGCTGTGTGGCGAGGTCGGGGCGCGCACGGGTCGCCGGTTCCCACCGCATCGCACCGCCGCGCCGCGCGCCGGGCGGGCTCGCTGCCGGGCGGTTCACAAGTCACGTTTCGCTCTGCTCCAGTTCTTCACAGTAAAATGTCTCGAGGCGTGGCGGGCGGGGCGGGGTGGGGCGGGGCGCGGCGAGTAGGGCGGTGCGGCGGGGTGAGGCGGGTCGACGTTTGCCTCTCGCCATCGAGCGGGCGACGGGCCGCGCATCCCCAGCGCGCGCGATTGTTTTTCCTACTGGGGAGTTATATAAGCTCACGGCTCTTAAAACACAGGGAAGGGTATGGGTATTATTTCAGTGGCAAAATATCGGCGACAAAGATGACTGAGAAGGGCGGTGCACGCGGAACGCAGCGCAGGGAGCGGGCGCGCGCCGTAACGGCGGGTGCAGTCGTTATGTCTTTGGAACGCACCCAAAGCGAGCCGGTGGCTGTTAATCCCGCGACTCCCCCCCCCCCTCCCCCCCACCCGGGCCCCGAGATACGCCCCGGGCGAGCGGCGCCAGCGGCGAACCTGTTCACGAGGTGCCACTCAACCCAGCGCTCGCCCGATCAACTTAACTGGGCGCTCCGCAGTTAGATGACAGTTTTGATAGTCACCCCCCTCCTCCCTCCTCGGCCGTGCAGTGCCGCATCGCTGCCATGGTCCCGCTGGAGAAAGTGGCCGGGCTGCTGGAGCGGGAAATCTCTGCTGCGACGGAATCCATTTATCACGGCGCGCCACTGAATTAGTCGATTTATCTAGCCATAAATTGGCGCTGTCCAGCCACGCACCACTTGCCGCGTATGTCATGGGGGGCCAACACACATCCTGTGCGCGGCCCGGCGTGGCGGGCCAACCCGTTGAGGTACGGTGATGAGAGAAGAGATGACCACAAACATGTCGCGTCGAGCGCACATTTTTCAATTTCGCAGCATGAGAAACGACGAGAAAGCGACCACATCTCTTTCGTAGACGCACACTTTTTTTTTCCTTTTTCTCTCTCCACTAAAACAAGAAACGCGTAAAGACCGCCGGCGACATTTTGCCCCGGGCCGAGACCTATCACGGGAGTAACGGCTGCAACAGCAGCGTAAAGCGGTTTACGGCCACGGCAAATAATACCAGGCAGAGGCTGCCGAGGGACCCGAGCCGCGGGAGCAGGCAAGGAAATAGGCGAGACAAAACGTAGCCCGCATTACGACGGCGCGGGGCGCTGCATTTGAACCTGCGTGAAAGCAATAAGCGAGCGGCATCCTATCCACAAGGGTGTTTCAAGGACATTTTGTGCCTTCTTTACGCAGGCGGGCATTTCAAGCAAAAATCCAGAGATTGACGCTGTGCAGGCGCTCCAAGATCACAGAAACGAATAAAGTGGATGAAAAATATAAAAGGCTCATCTAAGCAGCCGGCTCTAGCAGCGAGGCGGGGCCGGGCATGGCCGGGTGGTCTCTGCGGTTTGCATTATTTCGATTCGTTCTATCTTCGTTGCGCGCGGCGCTGCGCGGCCAACGCTTCTTTGCATTTCCAAACGAGCCGGGCCGGGCCGGGGACGGGCATGACAAAGCGGCCCAAAGCGACCACGAGGGCTTGACAAACGAGGGACTTTGTTACAAATGCGATCATTAAATTTGTATCAAAACGTCAGCCGCTATAAATATGAGCGGGTCAAGGTCGGGGCCGAGTCGAGCCGGGCCGAGCCGGGTCGGGCGTCACTTTTCGACCGCCCGCCTCACGACGCGGATCGCTTATCTGCAGACGGAGTGGGCGACAAAGTACTACTCGAGACCATGGCACCGACGGGCAAAGTGTTGTGGAACGTCCTTGCGGTTCGCGGATAGTTCCGTCACAGTCCTCTTGGCGGGCGCCGCGCAGGACGCGCGTCGAGCAATACTTTGGAAAGATATGACTCACGCCAAAGCACCATCCCTCCTTGTCTAAGGACTTCTTACGACTCCCTTGGCTACCCCAGGAACCAACACGAAAGAAAGAGATAAACATATCACGGCGCTTGAGCCATAACTTACGAGCTAGCACGCCGGCAGTTTTGCCTCCGTCTCACTCACTCCTATATGAATTCCGGCCAGCCCCTCCCACCCCCTCTCTGTCCCGCACGCGCGCGCCCGCCGCTGTCCCCCCGCGCCCGCCGCGGCGGCACGCAAGGACCGCCGCATACCGACGCCTGAGCTGGCCGCCTGCCGGCCCCGCTCTTAAACGTTAATCACAAATTCAGGACGTACGGGCGGGGAATTAACAGACTCAGGACGGAGTTTGAAGGACCATACCTCTGGGGAACTTTCTCGCAGAGCGACTCCAAAACCGCCATAAGCGCTGTTTCTATTCCCTCATTGCGTATGGCGGAATCAAACTAAAGCCTACTCCTGGAAAAAGGCCTCTGACCGAACCGTTTAGTATTCATGTCATTCAGGCCTTGCCACGTCGTGGTCTTTCGCTGTGCTAATATTTTAATTGTTGGCCGGTGTCTTTTTTATTCAAGGCGAAAAGGAAAGAAAAGGGTATGACAAAGTTCCTTTAATTACGCTACGCTAAGTATAACACCCGGCATTAGGGCTGGCAAGACATCCGGCTCAGGAGCAGAACGGGCCGGGCGGGCATGTTGCCCTGAGTAGGGGACGGGGTAGGGGGTGGGAGGCGGGGGGAAAGCTAAGAGCCAAGGTGAGGGAACCAAGGGAGTGCCGATTTCACAGCTGAATGAATAAAGTTCTGAGCCCAAAGCCCTTTCAAGGACCAAAAGTACACAGAACATCATAAAGCTGGCGGGGATTCTAGAGGCGGGCGGGCGCCACCCGAGCCCGAGCCATGGTCTGGAATATTAACCGTGGATTATTGTCACATGCCGAAAGTCAACTGCTCCGGGAATGAGCGAGGGGGGGGGGGAGAGAGAAAACGGCGACGCAGCGGCCGCGCCACACTGCGGGAGTAAAGTACACGCAGCTCAGGAGAGCGCCGCAGACGGTCTCGACAGCGGCGGGGAAAAAAGAAGAGTTCTCTGTGGGAGCTTTAATCATGAGGTGGGGCGGGGCGGGGCGGGGCGGGAGCAGCTCAGACGGACGGAGCCGGCTGCAGTAGCGCTAAGGTGGGAGCAGGGCGGGGTGGGGCGGGGCGGGGCGGGGTGGGGCGGGGTGGGGCGGGGGACGCGGGGGCACACGCGTGAGCATGTGTGTGGTCGGGCTCATGAATTACGTACTTACTCGCGAGGTTTCAGTACCGATAGTAGAACCGTTTGAGGTGTCGCCTGAGCTCGGAGTGTGTGTGTGTGCGTGTGTGAGGCGTATGGGAGCGGAAGAGTCGCGTGGGCGTGGCGGAGGCGGGGCGGGGCGGGGTGGGGGCGGGGTGGGGGCAGGGCGGGGTGGGGGCGGGGCGGAGCGCCTGAGGGGGCGGAGGATCACGTGAGCAACAGCACGAGCAGGGGCAGAGGAGAGCGGAGCGGCGCGCCAACAGCGACAGGGAAGACAAAAGACCGCGCCTGATTCAGCCGAGTTTGGCTTTGTTAAGGAATCCGCGCACCTCCGCGTCCCTGCCGCGTAGCCGAGCGTGGTGGGGCGTGGCGGGGCGTGGCGGGGCGTGGCGGGGCGTGGCGGGGCGTGGCGGGGGGTGGGGCGGGGTAGGGCGGGGACTGCACGTAGCCAGCCGCGCCTGACGTAGTGCGCAGCGCAAGGGAGGCTGAGTGAGGCGCGGGCGGGCGAGGCGGGGCGGCTGCCTTTCAGCGACCAGCCCGCGGGGCGTGGCGGGTGGCGGGGTGGGGCGGGGCACTACGCCGCGCCCGCGGGGCTGCTGCAGCGCAGCGCCCACTTTTTACAGTTTCCAGTCCACCTGTGGTGCGGCAGCAGGGGCGCGTACAGCCACAGGACCTCCCCTTGCTTCGCGTCGCGCTGTGCCTGCGACGGTGACAGCCAGCTGCCGCCCCACCACCTGCAGCTGCGGCCGCGCGCACCCGCACACAAGGTGGCTGCGGGAACGAATTTATCCCCTTCTTTCATATTTTTTTTTTAAAATTTCATTTGTCTTCGTCAGCTGTCCGGCGCAGTTGAGAGCGACGCGCGTGAAATTAACGCGCCGGAGGGCTAATCTTTTCATCGCGACAAAACGCATGGCGGGCCGGCAGCTGGGGGGCGGGGCGGGGCGCGGCGGGGGAGGAGCACCCCGCGGGGTGGGGCGGGGCGGGGGAGGAGCACCCGGGGGTGCGGCGGGGCGGGGCGGGGCGCTATTGACCTGGCGCTGGGCACGCCGGGGTCAGGGCAGGCAGAGCGCGGCCAGGCCAGCGGGTCGCTGCGTGTGGGAGGCAACAGATCTCGAGGCCGATAGCGGCAAAAATTAATACGGCAGCGGTAAATGCCCTGGGAACCGGGCCGGCTGCACATTTGAGAGGTGGGCGAGAGGGAGAGAGGGAGAGAGAGAGGGAGAGAGAGGGAGAGAGAGAGAGAGAGAGAGAGAGAGAGAGAGAGAGAGAGAGAGAGAGAGAGAGAGAGCGTTGTGCTGGCTGGGAATGGAAAGGTCCGTCACGTCACGCGCGCGACTCCTATTGTGTTTGAATGCGGCGGCGCGGCTGCAAAGGAGGCAATCAACCGCCGTCTGTTTCTTTCTTGTGAATGTAAAAGCAAAAGCCGTATCTGACAGGTCAGCTGTGCGGGGCGGGGCGGGGCGGGGCGGGGCGAGGGTGGGAGTTAATCCGATTGAGGTAGGCGTGGCGCGGGGCGCGGCGGAGTTGTGACCTTTTTTTTGTTTTTTTTTTTGTTTTTGAAACACCGGGCCTGCCTCCCGCATTGTGCCACGGCCCCCGACGCGAATGCGTGCGCGCGCTGGGACTGAAGCATGTTTTTCCATCCGGCCGGATTAGGCCGATATTTTACTTATTGCACTGTGTGCGGCTAAAATCTGGGTCGCGTGGGTGAAGTGCCTGACTGCCCGGCCCCACACGGGGGGAAAACAACGGGGCGACCAGCATCTCACCTTGCAAAAAGTAAAACAAAAACACACATCAGTTGTCGTGGAGGGAGGGGGCTCCTGTTGTTGCTTCTGCCGCCACGGACCTCGGACCGGAAGACGCCAACACGACAAGAAGGGGGCGGTGGGCGAGGCAGAAACAAAAAGAAAGACAGATGGAGAGAGAGAGAGAGAGAGAGAGAGAGAGAGAGAGAGAGAGAGAGAGAGAGAGAGAGAGAGAGAGAGAGAGAGACGTAGAGGGAGAAAGTCTCCGGAGAAAAAGTAGAAGAACATCGGAGTTGTTTGATTCGTCCAATATCACCCGTCGCTTGGCCCCGTGCCCATCCCTACAAGCATGGCGCGCTCGCCAATTCAGAAAGAAATATGGATTTAATTTAGACACAGGAACCGCCATTTCTGTGGCCAAGCCCGGAGGGGAAAGAGGGAGAGGGGAAGGGAGGGAGGGAGGGGGCGAGCAGGGCCAAGCCGGCCAAGAAACACTCAGCCCGTACAGTATATCTCAGCGTGTGGGGTGCCGAGCAGACCGACCGTGATGCACACACTGCCGGGGAAGTCCATCCCACCACAGAGAGAGAGAGAGAGAGAGAGAGAGAGAGAGAGAGAGAGAGAGAGAGAGAGAGAGAGAGAGAGAGAGAGAGAGGGAGAGGAGAGTAGATAACAATGGCGCGAAAGGGAGGTCTTTTGCAATTAGAAAAGTGAGCCCACTAACTAAACTCTCAGCTCAGCAGCATTAATTAACTACGTAAAAATAAGAGCCGACATGTCAGCAGCACCATAAAAAATAGGGGGACAACGTAATCCGCTTGTGCGAGCTTGTAGGAGTGGAGGGAAGGGTCAAGCCCAGAGCCGAATCGTTCCACTGTCGTTTTCGGCTAATTAATACTCGAGCTGCAATCAGTGAATGGAGAGGGTCGAGCAACTCGCCAGAGGGGCCTGGATTGCATCCTAATTTGATTTCTCAAAGACGCGAGCCCGCGCGCAGGCGGGGCGGGGGGCGGGGTGGGGCCGCCGGGCGCAACCCTTTGCCCCCTCCCCCGCACCCTCCCTTTTCTGCTTCCCGCAAACTTTTCCTCCGCTTTCATAATTTGGATTTATGTCGACGGGAAGGCGTTTTTCACGTTCGCTATGCACTCCTCCCCGCTTCCCTCTCGCTTCAGTTCGACAGCGCCTTTGATGGCGCCGGTGCCGCCGCCACGCCGCAACGCCGCGCACCGCACGACACATTATCGGGATTGCAATAAGTCCCGCCGTAACGATGGAACGCGCTGGTCTCGCCACGCCGCTGCACGCCGCGTCAGTCACAGCGGAGCGTGATGCGGAGCCGCCCCGACAGGTACCGTGTCCCGCACAGGACGAACAAAATAAGCGGAGTGTATCATCCCTCACAGCGGGCTCCCTTAGATAAAAAGGGCACTGAAAATCGATTTTCGGGGAAATAAGCCTAATTTTGTAATTACATACTAACATCTCACTGGCTACAAAAAAAAGGAAAGTAATTAATGCGTAGAAGAACAATGTAATGCTTCGAAAGTTTTCATGGGATTTTTTTTTCTAGGCCAACGCGGCTATCCAGATATGCTGGACTGTCCCCCTCCCGTGCCTCACCGCTATACTATATACAAGCCGAGGGGGAGGAGTTGGGAGGAAGTGGAGGGGAGGGGGCGCCGCCGCCGCCGGGGATATGAGTCGAATAAAATCACTGCGGTGGTAATTCGCCTCGCAAGACGGAGCAGCGCCCCCCTGCCCCTGGCCCCACTGGCTCACTGTGGAGCAGAGGGGTAGTGTATAGTGAACGACCCCCTTCTGAAGGTCGCCGGCGACGCCGACGCCGACGGTCGGAAATGTGGGACTGCTTTCTGGACGGCGGCTCGGCCTGCTACACTCAGTTGTTAGTTATTGCATACCGCCTAATCTCGCCTACAGTCTGGCACGGCTAGTTCAGCCCGGCCCGGCCCGTAGTATTTTCTTCCCCCGCACGAGTAAATTGGCGCCCCACTGACGACCAGCACCTCCCCCCCTCCTCCCTGACCAGCGGTGGTGTGCCGCCTGGCCGCCCTCGACAACACAGCGTCGTAAACTTATCGAGAGTATTGACGCCCGGCCAGAGGTGGTAGCGGCGGGGGTGGCGGTGAGGCGCCTTATTGTGGGGCTCCGCTGCAGGTGGCGCCCCGAACTGGCGGCACGCCTAACACCCTCCTTCCCTCTCTCTCTCTCTCTCTCTCTCTCTCTCTCTCTCTCTCTCTCTAGCTCGCTCCGTCAGCCTTGTGCACCAGCAGCAGCGCGCACACTTTGCGTTCACCCGCCGCGCGGCCTGGCCCGTCTCGCCATAGCAGGTACAACGCCACGCCACCGAGGCGTCGGCAGCAGTCAAATGGTCCTCGACCCCGCGCGCGGCACGGCCGGGCACGGCAGCGGCTGGGACCCAAACGAGTGCCTCACGCTGGCGAGCGCGCGGGCCGCGGACATTGACTCTGAGAGTGCTGTGTGTGTGTGTGCAAAGAGGTCCCTGGTGCCAAACAATCCTGCCAGCAAAGAGTTGCGGGGTGGGGGAGGAGCACCACTCCACAAGTAACGGCGCGACACATAGTTCCTAATGAGGGATGCAAAGGGGGGGAGAGGGGGACAAACGCAGCGTGGCGACTCTTTTCTCCCCCCTCCCCTCCTCCTCCTCCTTCCTGAGACGGCCATAGTTCACTTGAGATGGTTCTCTCCTCTCGAGGGTTTGTACGAGGAGGCCGACACTATAACGTCGACACCACACGCTAAAATTCTTAAGTGCTTCTTCTATTCACAGCTACATATTTCTGTGTCAACCTGCTTTGTTGCAAGTCATTTAGTGTGCAATTATGAACAAATTTGTCAATACAATAGAACGCGGTTATACAGAATTTTTTTTTAACTATAAGATTATTTGCAGTAAAGCAGGCTAACAGAAATATGTTGCTGAGGGTAACAAAAGTTCAGAAAAAAAATTAGTAAGCACACCACGCTCACTGTACCCTCTCGTCCGCACTGTTGTTTGCCATCCTGTTATCACCTCCGCCTGGCTACACGCGACCCACTAAACTCGACCGGCAGCAGTCACGTTTAAGAGGGACCAGGTCTTTCCCTCCGGTTCTGTTTTTTGCTCTCTCTCTCCCGCCGCCTCGTGTTTGGCACTATGGCACTACTGGAGACGTCCCCGCCATTCCAACCGATCGCGCTCGCTCCGCCAGCTGTGTCGGCTGCGCCGCCCCGCCCCACCCCGCCTTTGTTTACAACACAGCGCCCCGCCCCGCCCCGCCCCGCCCCGCCACATGCTGCGCCGCGCGCACCAATTTCCACAGCACCGCCCTAGGAGCGCTCTGAGCAAAAATCTTATAGTGGCGGAAAAGCTGGCGCGGCCGTGGCATGGCGGCCCGGCAGCAGTCGGTGCAGCACTTGTAGCATCAGACCTATGAGAAGAAATTTCGGAAAAGAAAAAGAAATGCTACACTGGTAGCTACCCAGCCACAACACAATAACTAGTTACCTCCATGCACGGCGCAAATGGGCCCCTCCTATACATGACCGTGTAATGATACCGCGCCGGTACATCGATGATACATCGTCCGGTCGCTGCTAATGTTCGCCTCGGCCCCGCGGGCCACAGTTAGCGTCTTACACTACCGTCGCCGACGCTCGGAACTCCCCTTCCAAACTAGCCTAATCGAGTTTCGATTCAGAAGAGAACAGACCTCAAAGGGGGACGGGCCGGGCGGCTGAGAGGCGGAGAGGGGGCGGAGGGAATCCCCAGTCTCGTCTCCGACCGCGTTACGCCATTTAGCCAACTTGCATGTCTGCGGCGCTGCTGCCCGAGAGATTCTTTAGAGTAATTAGGGAGAATGACGTGTTCAGTTGGTGGATTAGCTTGCTCTCGGTTATTAGCTAACGCATACCTAAGTTTAAGAGCGGAGCGGGTCGGGGAGGAGAAGTACTGGCTCAGAGGGGAGGCGGGGCTTTCAAAGTGAGTTTCATTCGCCTCGAAGATTTGCTACTGGAGTCGAAGTAGGGCCAAAGCTGAGGCCGGGCTCCACAGGGCTCTGCATCGAACCGAGAACCACCGAGCAGAATGAATGGTAAATAAATTTTTAACATAAAACCACGTAGGAAATTATGTTTTCTTTCTTCAGCCTCACTGGTGGAGATATCTCTTGAAGAGGTACGTAGCTGATTTCTGTAAGAATAGATAATGGATTACCTTTCCCAGGTCGGTTGCATTCGATGGATTGGAAATGGAACATAACGGAAGTGGGTGGAAAGAGGGTGAGAGAGAGAGAGAGAGAGAGAGAGAGAGAGAGAGAGAGAGAGAGAGAGAGAGAGAGAGAGAGAGGAGGGGGGAGAGATGACGAGTGAGGGGCGCTCGAGTGAAGCTTTTCATTTAATTGGAAGTCTTTGGGTCAAAAGGGGTGGCCCGACATGAAAGAGGACACGATTTGACAGCAGGCTTGCGGAACCAAACTAAAAGGAAAAGGGAGTAGACTCATCTAAGATTGATATTCGTCTGAACTTTCCTGACCACCTCATAATAAAATTGGCTTGAGATGTTACTTGGAAGAGTATAGAATATTCAACTGGCACAAATTATTCTAAATTTTATTGAGCTACGGAACGCATCAATTCAAAGATATTTTTGGCGAGTTTTGCTTTGTGTCGGCATCACGCCCCGTGGCGTCGAGTCATGAACCAAGTTCCTTAACAAATCAGAAAGTGGTCTCGTCGTAAAAAGTTGTTGAAGTGAAGAAATCAGTGGCGAATTGCTCGGAGAAAAGCGACGCAGAATAGAAGCGCGCTTCCAAGGAAGGAGAGGCGGGGCGGGGCGGGGGCGTGCTCCATAAAAAGTAGTTAAAAGTTCTGCGAAAGCCGAAAAAAAGAGTTGGGAGGGGGGCGATAAATACAAGAGCCACTGTTGCCGGAAAAAAAAATATCGGAAGCGGACTTTTTAATGAGGGATCTTTCAGAGAGAAGCCTACTTTCCGCCTAATACAGACGGAATAAATGATTTTAATTTTTCATGTCTCGACAGCCCGGTCCGGTCGAAATGGAAATAGCTACAAGTCTTACACAATAAAAAGCAAACGGCATAAAAGCCGTAAACAGATTGGAGACGTAATTGGCCGCGTCCCGTCGTCACGACATCAGCCCCTGTGTGGTAGGCCACCAGGCCGGCCGCGGTGCAGCCGTGCGCGCCGGGTGGCCTATCTGCCGGTGAGCGGGCGCCTCGCGCGGCGCGTCGGGGACAGATAGGAAAGTAAGCCTCCCAGCGCCCGCCCGCCAATGAACGATTGCGTCCGTAACAAGGCTTGTCAGCACAGCGCCAGAGCCAGCTATATTGGTACGGATCACGTTGGGGTATAATCCCTCTCTCTCTCCCCCTTGGACTCCCCGCTCAATCCCCCTTCGCTTTATCCTGCTACCCCTCTGTCACCCCCCCCCTCCCCCCTCATGCATAGAGGGGTAGAGAGAGCGTGCGAGAGAGGGATCGGTACTTTTGCAAGAAACATACACATATGAGAAATTTATGAAAGCAATTACAACGGTACTGCACCAGACCAATAACCTCCCAAGCTGGTCGTTGTCCCCTTAACAACTTCCGGGGCTGTTTGTGGGACAGTCGCACTAAATAATTTTAGGATTTTTTGGTCGGCTTAATGGTACGGCATTCGTGTCGTGAAACAGAAATCATGGTTCCTTATATTTATTGTTTTCTATAGGATGGTTATAGATATTTTTTTCCCCGCCAAGAACACAGCAATCGATGGTCCCGTTCCGTGCGCTCCCCTGTGACCCTTCGGCCAGAACTGGCAAGCTTTCTTTGATGCCTGCTGTTTCTTTCAGGGAGGCGTTGGCATGTCGCTTATGTGATTTTGGGGGGCAGGGGCTCTGGCACGGCACGGCCCTCTGCCCCGCCCCGCCTCCCCCACACAGCGGGGCCCAGAGCATTTCATTCCGTTTGTTTGCCTTACCGGGCCGGGGCGGGGCGGGGTGGGGCGGGGCGGGGCGGGGCCGGGTGGGGCGGGGCGGGGCCGGGCGGGGTGGGGACATATTGCAGAGGGCACACCGCCCTCCTGGCGACCTGACCGTTCCCTGGAGTGCAGCCGGACCAGGCCGCTCCAGAGACAAGGGCGAGGGCCACGAGCTACAGTACTGGGCGGGGCGCGGTGGGGCGGGGCGCGGTGGGGCGGGGCGCGGTGGGGCGGGGCGGAGTGGGCGAGGCGTTCCAGCTGCTCGGACACAGCGCAAGGACGTGATGCATCGGCGCGATTGCAAATGCCAGCGACACAGCACAGCACAAGTACAGCACAACTTGAAAAAGGGAGGGGAAGAGCAGGGCCCAGGTATTCAAAAGGGAAACGGAAATGAAAAATAGTAGGTGCGTGCGCTGCGGCTCGGACAAGAGTGTGACGTGTCGCGCGGGGCGTGGCGGGGCGTGGCGGGGCGTGGCGGGGCGGGGCGGGGCGGGGCGAGGCGGGGCGGGGCGGGCCGCAGCGCCCCTCGACAGCAACAAAACGCAGGCTGGTGTCACGTGCTCGCCGACGAGGCCGGCACGCGCGCCCCGAGCGCGAATCACCACACTGTACACACCACGGCCCACCCCACCCCGCAGGAACGCCCTCAGGTTCATCTTCACTTTCTTTTCTTTTTTATTTTAAAGAGGAGCTACATTTGTATGCGCTGACATGTAAACCTGAGCTTTACCTCCGTCCCAGTCCCGCTACTCCCTGACGAGGCCGCTGCGCAGTCAGCCTCGAGCGGAATTCTGGACAGGTTGTGGCGGGGCGGGGCGGGGCGGGGCGGGGCGGGGCGGGGCGAGGCGGGTTCTCGGGTAGGAGCCTTACCACTGCCATCGCCGCTCCCTGAAAATTGGGGACGCCCCGATAGGGTTGTGCCGATATGAGCACAAGCAGAGCAAGGCAAAGATGCGATGCACGCCGAACCCGCCCCTCCACCTCCCTCCCCCACCCCACTCCCTCGCACCTACCCCTTTGACACGCAGCCACGCCCGTCCTGAGCCCTATCATGTTCCCGCTCACCGAAATGCACGTCTTTGGCTAACGCCCCATCCGTGTGAGTGGAGAATGGAGAAAGAGGGGTGAGAGAGAGAGAGAGAGAAAGATAAACACAAGGGGGGAGACAGAGTGCGATAGAGACGCATAGGAAGCCTGGAAGACTGGATGTGGGAAGGTTGGGGAGAGCAGCGCGGGCCCGCACCGTTCGCGCGGAAACGCGGGCAAACGAAGCGCAAGAATGAAGGTTGAGAGAGAGAGAGAGAGAGAGAGAGAGAGAGAGAGAGAGAGAGAGAGAGAGAGAGAGAGAGAGAGAGAGAGAGAGAGAGAGAGAGAGAGAGAATCCGAAGCTCTGAGAGGGCGAGCCTGGCCGCGCGAGGGGAACATGAGGACACACGTAGAGAGTGGAGTGGAGGGGGGAGGGGGGGGCTGCAGGAGAGATAGGAGCATCTGTCTTTGGCGAGAAATTCCAGATGTAGCCGCGTTTAGCGTTAGGCGTTTAGCAGCACGGCTGGCTGCCTGCCTGCGCTCCGCGCGCCGTGGAATAGAATTACATTCCCCGGCCAAAACCTCGAGAGGGAGGGGGAGGAGAATGGTTCGGTTTACGCTGGGTGGGTACCCACGGCAGTGGTGCCCGACTCGCCCACATGGGAGTGAGCGCACAGTGGAGTAGAATGTTTATTTTTTCCCGCGGAAACCGCGCAACTGACAATAAAGCAGCTTGTGTTTATTGCGAATGAATGGGGCTCCCATGTGCTGCCGTGTGCTGCGTTGTTCTGCCTTGTGCTTTGTTCATCACTGTGAAAAATGTCTTTGAAGATTTACGACATATTTTGTAAATTACGATTCACGAAATATGTTGTAAATTTACGACAGCACAATCTTGCTCGTCATTGAATTTCAACTTAATAAGCGGTTCTTGTAATATTACGATTCCTAAGTGTAATGTTACAACTGCACTCCGTAGAAAACTTTCCCGTAAACGTATACAGCTATTTTTCACAGAGATACATGCACGATGCACCGGTGCGCATCCACACCGGGTGTGATCACGTTGTCGTATGTCACATGCAACGCGATGCCCCGGCCCTGGCCAGCCCAGCCCACTCGCCGAACACACCACGTACGCCGCATAAGTTGTACGACACGACGTGCCTGCCTGCATAGCGCGAGACGGGACGCTTTCTCTCTGCAGGCAGAGAGGAGGACATCTCTGTTGCAAAGGGATGCTCTTTATATTTCTCCGAGACCACAAAAAGGCGTTGAAAAATGAACAGTGCGCTTGTACCTCTCACGACTCGGTCGCACACACGTGTAGTTTCGAGAGTACGCTGAAGCGTACGAGACTATGTCTATTTTTGTGTGTGCGGTGAAGGGCGACTGGCCATGGTCAACCGAAATGGTAGAAAAGAGTTAGGAAAGGGGAGAAAACGAAAAGCAGGGAGAACCGTAGAGGGGGGGGGGTATCTGGCGAGCACACAAACGGTCACCGCTTGCATGGCGCGGTAAGACTTCTGTACAATGGGAAACAAATCCAATATGCGGTGGGCCTGCGCTGTCTGCTGCCGGCTTGCTGCATCCTGGCGAACGGAAGTTAAAGCAGCAGCTGAGGTCGTGGGGGGGGAAGGTCGCAGGGAGAGGAGGGAAGAGGAAAGGAGGTTCTTGCAAGGCAAGACTTTTCTTTGCCGTAAACTTTGGGCGCACCACGTATTTGGCACAACCCGGGCAACTCAGGGAGACTCGACGGCAGCCGTACAGTAGGAGGGCGGGGTCAGGCGGGGCGGGACGGCAGGAGGGCAGGGGTAGTTCGGGAGAAGAAGACGGGGAAGCGAGATCACCGGGGCCTTCCTTCACGTCGGGCAGGACCCTTCGCGTCAGCCCCGAGCCGAGATTAAGGACCAGCCAGTCCTTCCTCCTCCTCTTCCTTCTCCTCCTCCACCTCCTAAGGCCTGGTGGCGCTACCGCGTGCTCACGTGACGGCTGGCTGGCTTAACTCAAGTGTCATCGCGTTCCAGTTTGTCTGTCCCACCCGCGGTCGAAGACAAAAACTATGTGTCAGAAACAACCGCTCAGAAAGAGATTATATACTGTGCGAAGGGCGGCAGGGGGCGACGGGGCGACAATACGGCAACTACTTGTACCACCAAGTACAAAAAAAAAAGACGGAACAACACGCGATACAACTTCCAAAATCCTCCAACACAAGAGTGCTTTACGTCAAAACAATGACCAAAGTGCGGGCACAATAATTGAGAAATGCATAAAGAACAATACGGGTCTAAAGGGGAGGAAACCCGCTGCGCTGGGGCCGGCGGGGCCGGGTGCGCGCCGATGCCTCCTCTGCCCCGAGGCCGAGCGGAGCCTCATCCATCTTACTTGCGTCGTCCTGCTGCTCTCTGTGGGCGGTACAAGAGGCACGTCGCCCGCGCGCGGCCCGCGCCCAAATCATAACGACACGCCAACAACACAAAACAAAAAAAGAAAGAATGAGTTATCGCGTTTAACTCTGACAAGTAAAAACAATAATCCATTTGCGTTTCTACTGGACGGTTTTTAAGTTATTGCCTTGCACTTTTTTTTCTGCATGCATCGTTTTTTTTTCTTTTTTTTGGCCAAGTCGTTGCCCAGCCTCTGTTTGCCATAAAGTCGCGCGCAAGACAGCGGGAAGGACCCCCTTTCTCACTCAGTGCGGCGGGGGGCGTCCAGATGAGGTGTGTTCGGAACACGGGGAAGTAGGAGGGAGAAGGGGAGGGGGTGGAGGAGGAGGAGGTGGAGGTGGAGAAGGGGAGGGAGGGGAGGAGGAGGAGGAGGAGGCGAGGAGGAGGAGGAGGAGGAGGAGGAGGGAGGAGGAGGAGGAGGAGGAGGAGGAGGAGGAGGAGGAGGAGGAGGAGGAGGAGGAGGGACTAAGTGCCGCGACGCAACCCTCTACTCCAATCCACCCTCCGCCCTCCCCATTCTCTCTCTCTCTCTCTCTCTCTCTCTCTCTCTCTCTCTCTCTCTCTCTCTCTCTCTCTCTCTCTCCCACTCCCCACAGAACCCACCGAACCCTCCCCTTCCCTCGCTCCGCCGCTGTATGTGTTATCTGACCCGTGCGAAATTTATGTCTGGAGAGACTCAATTGCCAAGTTGCGAAACATGTTCCACGCGAGCTGCCCCGTGACACACGAGGGGAAGAGGGGACATGTAAGACGCCCCACTCCCGCCCCACTCTCCCTTCTGCTTGTGGGTGTGTGCGTGGTGGAGTGAGAGGGCAGGGGCATAAAGGGGAGGCGAAAAATGGACGTCGGGGGGGGGGGAGGAGGGGGGTACACTGCCTGGGGGTGCGGCGGGGGGCCAAGAGGTGATCGGCAATGCTGGGACGCCCCCCCGACCCCCCACCCCTCACTGTCGCACAGACACCGCCGAGACTGTGTGGAGGGCTCTCTCGGCTAAGCCCGGGCGCGCCGTTGTGGGGTCTGCACGCCGAGACGGCCGCGCCGCGCCTCGAGACAGGCCGCTCTCCCCCCCCCCTCCCAACCCAGACCCCTTTCATCCCCGTGGAGAAGAGGGTGTGGTGGGGGGGGGGGGGAGACAGATACAGAAAGCAGCCGCCTCTGTCGCCATTGAGGAAAGTTAATGACGTGGTAACATTCGGCCGGAGGGGCGGAGGAGCGGCGGGGGGCCCAGCAGCCCAGCGTTTAGCGAAAACATTGGCAGTGGCCAGAACGGAGTTCAATCTGCCGCTAGAAAGCATCAACAAGAAGCGAAGAAAAGGGCGGAGGGAAAGCTTTAGAAGGGGTGGAACGGGAGGCGGGAGGAGGCGGGGGTAGAAGAGAAGGAAGCGAGGCTTTTGAATTCTGTGGCGCCAGCGGCAGCGGAACCACAGCTCGACTTTCTACTCTGTGGGGACCACGTCGCACATCGCATCTCATCACAGCACACGCCCAACACTGTTAAAAAAATTTAGTATACTTCCACAACAGAAGCCGCAATAATTAAAGCGGTTAAGACTGCCTTGGCGATGGATTACGGTTAATAAAATACCTATGGCACGGCACCACACAATGCACACACAGGCGCTATGCTGTCTCCGACGAGTGCAGCTCGCCTGGCTGTCCGTCTCGCCCTCGCCACAGGTTGTAGCAGCCGCCAGGGGCGGGCCGGGGGCGGGCCGGGGGCGGGCCGCGGGCGGGCCGGGGCGGGCGGGGGGCCGGGCGGGCGGGCGGGGGCGGGCCGGGGGCGGGCCGGGGGCGGGCCGGGGGTGGGCCGGGGGCGGTGCGTCGAGTCTGGGTGGGCGGCGCTGCTCGCGAGCGGCTTTTCATCCCTTTCATTCCGCGGCGCTGCCCGGGGGTGCGCCTGGTCTGGGATGAGCCCGGGCGTGGCGTGGCGTGGCGTGGTGCGGTGCGGCGAGGCGCGGCGCCCTCGCAGGTTACTTGAATGCTCCTTTTTCCCCCCACAATAAATTTGTCAGCAGGCGGTCTGGCGCTGCCTGCCTGGCGGGGCGGGGTGTAGCGCCTCCGCCGCCGCCATGTCTGCCCCGGCCAGGCCAGGCCCACGGGCGCAGCGGCCCTTCTGGCAAATGGGAGCCGTTTGCACGGCGATTCCCATGTGGGCGGCCCACGGCCTTTCTCCCCCCCCCCCCCTCTCTCTCTCTCTCTCTCGCTCTTTCCCTCTCCCACCGCCACGCCATGTCGATTCGACAGGGCAACCACAATTCCTCACCCCCAAGAATACGTACTGCGGTCGCCGGGGGACCCCCACGGAATTAAATGGGCCGCCCTGCCCTTGCCTGGGGCGGCGCGGCGCGCTGCCACCGGCCCCGTGTCCTCGCAGGGAACGCCTCCGGGGTCCGGCCCGGCCCCAGGCAGACGGTTGTCCTGCGGATGTGCTAGAGTCAGGGGCCCACCCAATTTTTTATACACTTGAAAAATCAGATAAATAGGGTTTGCATTGTTAAGTTTAGTCGAAGTTCAAGTTTACTCAGATGATCAAATTCAGACATGAACCAGTAGTTATATTTGCTTTACTCGAGCAGGGAGCACCAAGGCACTGAGCTCCTTCGGCTCGCCACAAGCAGTGCACCTTGTGTACGCGCCGCTCGAGTCGAGTCGAGCCGAGCCCATGTTTCACTAGTGTGGAACACGGCGGAGCGTGGGTGGGAGGGAGAGAGGGAGAGAGAGCGAGAGACGGGAAAGAGACCGGAGAGGAGAAGAGAGGGGAGGTCACAGAGAGCAGCAAAGTGCGACAATTACTCCCCATTCAAAGGAACTCCAGCGACATGCGCGCCGCGCGGCGGTCGAGGTGCCGAAGGGAAGGGCGGGGCGGGGCTTGGAGTGGAACAATAGGATTTACCATCTCAAGGTCACATCCCTCTCTGCTGGGCTCCGTGCCGCCGGCGGCAGGGGTGAGGAGAGAGAGTGAGAGAGAAAGAGAGAGAGAGAGAGAGAGAGAGAGAGAGAGAGAGAGAGAGAGAGAGAGAGAGAGAGAGAGAGAGAGAGAGAGAGGGGGGGGGGATGATGAGATGGGGCGGGGGATGGAGAAGAGGCTGAAAATGGGGTGCCTGCCTGGCCATGCATTTTGCACGGGCCGCCATTTACCGCCCGGGACTCTCTCGCCTGCCAAGCCCCGCCACGCCCCACCACGCCCCCCCACGCCCCGCCACGTCAGGCTAGAAAAAGACAGCAAAGGCTTCCGCGGGTCCACAACGCGTCGCTCTCGCTCCAGCGGCGCGCGATGCCGCACGGAGCTGGGGGAGCGAGAGAGAACGAGAGAGACAGAGAGAAAGAGGGGGAGAGGAGAGAGAAAGAGAGAAAGAAGAGCTGTGTGGCGGGGCACGCGTGTGGGGCGCGGGGTCGGGGTGTATATTAGGATAGAGACAATGTCCATACATTAGGTAACGCGTCCCCGCTGACTTTTTGACCTCGCCCTGCTCCGCGCCGTGCCCCCCAGGCGGCAGGCCAGCAGTCCCACCCGCCCGTCCGTCTGTCTGTCTGTCTGTCTGTCTGTCTGTCTGTCTGTCTGTCTGCCCCGCGGGCCGCGAGTCCTTTTGTTGTCTCGCCCACAGCGAGGAGTCGCATGGCAAAGTGATAATTGAGTTGCAAGCATGGTGGGGCGAGAATGGGGCTCGGCGGCAGGGAGGAGGGAGGGAAATGTGGCAGTATATGGGGAGGGCGGGGCGGGCCGGGGCTCCACAGACTTGCGACAGAATCGACTAAAAAAAAAAAAAGGAAACGCCGAACAAACCGCGTCTAATTGTAAAGCAATGGCGCTGTCGCGCTTTACGTCCGCGCAGCCGGGGTGTGGGTTCCGGTGAGCCCGGCGCACGGCCAGCGACGCATCAGTACCCGCTCAGCACCCCGCCCCGCCCCACCACGCCCCGGACGAACCAAACACAAACTCTCGGAAACTTCCGGGGCCACCGGTAAATCCTGCCGCTACAACACTTGTCTGTCTGCACGGCCCGGCGCCCGGCGGGGCGGGGCGGATCCGGGCTGGTGACAGGGAGCGGCAGCCGAACACCTTCCCTACGAGTGCACCGGGGTAAGAGTGATAGGGGGGGGGGGGGGGTTAAGGAAAAAAAAAACAGGGTCGAGAAATAAAACTAAAGAGGACGTGCGGCGCCGGGACCCGCCGCGCCGCCGGGCGGGCGCGGTCGTGACGAACATAAAGGAGAGGGGTTTTACCTTCCAGCGACGCTGATACTGCGGTGGTGGTGGTGGTGGGGGGAGGGGCTGAAGTGGGTATCGCCAGCAAGCACCCGCCCCGCATTACATATCAGTAGGACACACCTTGCCCCGCCCCGCCCCGCCACGCCCCGCCACGCCCCGCCACGCCCCGCCACGCCCCGTCCCGACGCTCCGGATTTATTCCCCGTCGTGTGCGTCTATCAGACAATCTTGAAACGGGGTCAGCGAGGACGGGGCGGGGATGTCACGGTACAGCGGGTAAAAAAGGGTAGCGCCGCTTCGGAGCGGGTACCGGCGCGGAGTCAGGGTGCGGGTGCGGGCGCCAGCCGGCCGGGGGTACCAGCGGGTTCCACAGCGGGGAGCGGCTGGGGTGGAATAATTAACTGGCTAGGCACTGAGCAGGGACGCCCCTGAAGAAGCACACTCCGTATAACGTTAACTCTTAAGCAGTGTCTTTTAATACCCCCCAGAATACCGAGAGGGGTACAAGATATCGCTGGGCGTTCTATACCGGGGGGGTATTAATCGCCCAGAAAATTAATACCACCCTGTATACCGAGGGGGGTACAAGATCCCTGGGCGTTCTATACCGGGGGGGTATTAATTGCCCTGAAAATTAATACCCACCTGTATAAGGGGAAAAAAATAAGTCGAAAGCTCGGGTAGCAGGTTACGAGGTAATTGGACACTGTTTAGACATTAAGGAACCGCAATTCAGCCCTTTTTGGCCGGCGGATGGCGGATGTGACGCTAAGGCGTGATTCATATTAAATTAAAACTTGCGTCAAAAGTGAAAGGCGCGGAGAGGAGGGAGTTGGCGCCGAAGGCAAGGTCAGAAGGGCAGTGAGCACCGAAGTGAATATAACGTGTACAGTACCTGTTTGTCGACACAGACCGAAAAACCACATCCTATTTTTTTTTTTTTTTTTTGAACTCCATACCTGCAACAAACAAACAAAGAGATGACAGTTAGAAACACACTACTTTTTAGCTGTGTGGAGCGGCAAAGAACGAGAGATGGGACGGGGACGCTGCGCTGCTGAGATGAAGCGTCCAAGTGCAGCCGGGCCGCGCCGGGCCGGGCAGGGCAGGGCAGGTCCGTCTCCATGACGGTTGGGGCCGGGACGCCACAAACGACCTCATGCAATGGAAATGAGTTGTCATAGGCCGAGGCGCGAGGCGGGGCGGGGCGGGGCGGGGCGGGGCAGACCGAGCGAGAGGAGAGAGGCAGTATCAGGGGCAGTGTAAGACGTCCAGACAGTGCCGAGGTCACCCCCCCGCAGACCCCGAGTGCTGGAGAGGTTGCGGCCGGCAATGCGATCTCCGGCCGCCTCGAAAAGCGTCCAAATCAACGGAATCTCGGCGCCCTGTCGACGGTTAATACAACTGTGGATAAGCTAACTGCAGGGTACGCGGAAATTTTGCCGAATATGCATCAGCTTGAGAAGATGGGGGCACTGGAAAAACATAGGTAAGCGAGCGGGGCTAGAGAAGAAACAACAGCATCAGTCGGTCCCGAGGGTCTGGGCGGGGAAGGGCGGGGCGGGGCGGGCCAGGCCACCGGCTCAGGCCAGCGGGAGGGGCCGAGGCCGAGCAGCTCCGTGAAAGGCAGGCTAAGCCGGGGCGCGGGGGAGGCCGGGCCGGGCCGGGGGCGAGAGGGCGCTATGGGGCAGACCGTAGCAGCGTCATGAAAGGTAAGCCGGGGCAGCAGGCGCCGCGGGGGGCGGGTCGGGGGCGGGTCGGGGGCGGGTCGGGGGGCGGCACACGTGGAGGCTGTACAGCAGCACAGCGAGCAGTCCCTCGCTCCCTCTGTGCGGATCCTACCCAGATCGCCTCGTAAACACCGCGCTCAGCGAGCGCATGGCGCACATCACCGAGCTGCTAGTAGAGTGTGCCCCGCCCCGCCCCGCCCCCCCGCCCCGCCGCGCCCCGCCGCGCCCGTCCAACCGAGTGTCATGGGTCGAAGGGCGGCTCTAAAGCGTGTCGTGGGTCGTCGAGAGGGTGGGGAATGGAGGGATGGGGGAGAGGAAGGCGACGGCGCCTGGCCCGGACGGGTCGTCTCGCTGCGGATCGCGGGAAAGCGAATTAAGGCAGGCTGATGAGTCATTACTCAATGGGGTGGGAGAAAGGGGTGTGGAGGGGGTGGTCGGTGGGTGAGATTGAAGGAGAGAAGGAGAGAGAAAGAGAGAGAGACAGACATAGCAAGTGGGGGGAGGAGAGGGAGACAAAGCTGCGAGCTAAAAAGAAGGTTGGAAAGAGGGGGGGGGTGGAGGCGAGAGCTGATTACTCCCCGAAAACGGATCCGCCTAATAGCTTCCTGACTTTAAATTTTGTCCCCATCTCTGCGAAGGAGCGGCGCGGCGCGGCGCGGGTGCGGCTGCTGGCCGGCCGGACCGTCACCGCGGTGCGGGGGAGGCAGCAGACGAGGTGGAAGGAGGAACGCGCCCGGCTCCGCGCTCAGACATGGAGTATATCATGTCACAAGTTTTGTTCTTTCGGTAAAGCAGACGGGGTTCGCGTCGTGGTGAACAACAGTGTGTCCCGGTTTTTACACTTTTACAAACGCTCACAATCTTAAATAAGAGACCTGCTTGTACCGCGTCGTACGCGAAAGTTATTGTGTTGCACTCCGCCTGGCGCGAGCGCCAAATGAGAGGGATAAAGAAAAAGAACGGGCGTAGGGGAGAGTGGATACAGAGAATGGTCGTTTATTACGCGTACTTAACAAACCTTACTGCGTTCAACGCCCCCCCCCCCCCCCCGGTTAATAGTTGAAGAACGGCGATGCTCGCCGGCAGCAGCCGGCATAATAATTTCACCGAGTTGCCCTATAAAGCCTGCAGTGTACGGTGAAATATTCAGCGGGGGGCGGGGCGGGGCGGGCGGTCCGCGGGTCTACCTGCTCCGCGCTGCGCCAGGCTCACCGGGAGTTATGGTGAAAAACGCATGTCGCACGCTGCGAGATGAACTTTCTCGCTCTGTCCCCCGTGTCTCTCCTTCTTATACGTGTCGTGCGCGGCGCGCGGGCGACAGCTCGCGGTGAGGAACGGTGCGAGGGCGGGGCGGGGCGGGACGAGTGGAGTGCGAGAGAACCAGAGAGTATGCTGCTTGCACCAAATGTTTTATTGTTACTTTTTCTTGATTTTTTTCCCCCAAGTTCGTGTACACTCGTTTAGCAGCCGGGCGCTCCTTGAGTTGGGGCCACGGGACACACACCTAGGAGGAGAAGCAGACCCGGGCCGGGCGGCGAGGAAAAAAATCTTTTGTTCGGAAAGTTGTTGGTTGGGAGTTGCTAAGGGTGGGTCGTTAGGAGAGGCGCGGCGACCCAAGAGCACTGAACACCCGAGGAAGCAGAGGGGGCGAGGGCGGAGCGTGTCAGGGAAGCACTCAGTCCTTCGAGTCGAGAATGAACGCCTGTCGCCGTTGCGGTGGTTTATAGGATCTGCTGCTGCGCGATTCCCTTATATATTTTCCTAGGAAACACCCCTGCCGCGGATTTTTTTTTTTTTCTTTTTTTTACAGGTACAAAAGTACTGAAAAGTTTAGCCGTATTGTACCATTAGTAGCACCCAGGGTCACAATCCAAATGCAGCGCTAGTAACGGCGGTGCACGCTCAAACGTATGCAAAACAATCATACTGCGGAAATGACTCTTTTTCGATCCAGTTTGTCGCGGGAAATTCAATCGCATATCGCCGCGTCGATTCGCTTGGTCGCCAGGGAGGGTGCCGCCAAACTGTTTAGGCTCGCGTCCGGCCGTGGAGCGTTTGTTGCACTCTCGCGGATAAAACGTATTACTGTCCAAAGCGATGAGCGTGGGGGTGTAGGCAACCCAACCGTGTGCTTAGTCCACTTGTTCTAATGTGTACTTGAGAGCACACACTACGAAATGTGTACCTGCCATCATGCTACAACACTATCATAATGGCACACTCTCAGAATTCCTATGGACTTTTTTATTGATAGGCTTATCAACAATTTTGAGCGTGGATAACTATCAACAAAATAATCCTTACCTATCAACAAAATAGTCCGCTAAAAAATACTCCATAGAACCCAAAAGAAGTGTAAGCAAAATTGTACATACATATAAACAAAGTACTGCTTAGCGCCTGCCAACAAATTTATCCATAAGACAATATCGATAAATCTCTTTATACGAAAGAAACAAATTTGTCAGCATCAAAAAAAAAATTATTCAGGAGCTAATAACACATTTTTCATCCAGAACAAATAAAAATCATACCCCAGTACTGACAAATTTGTTACTAGCAACTAAATTAAAATGTACATCATTTAAAAACTAAGGCAGAGTTTGCGATAATATTACTGAAATTCTGTTATTCGTCATGGTTTCTGATAACTCTGTTTCATGGCATTCCTATGTATCATAGCTCTATTTATCATAAAAACTAGTCATAAAAACTGCATCGACATTTATGTTGTTTGATTTTTATTACTTTTTGTGATAGATGTGTTCATACAAAATAAATATGATTGTATTTACACAAGTCACAAATTTGTTTATAGCTATCAACAATTCTAATCGACAAACGTTTTCTATTAGGGTGCGACACAAATTTTTTTATGGACTTATTTGTTTCTGAAATATGGAGAATTTTCTTGATAGCAATACCTTTATTGTCTAACCGTCAAACAACATTTTTGTTGATAGGAATCATAGTTTCTGTTTCTAAGTACATTAAAATTTGTATATAATATACAGTATGTTGAATTACGGTTCTCTGACATATTTGTTGATAAGTAATCAACAATTATGTTGATACGTATCCATGCGCAAAATTCTGGATAAGTTATCAACAATATTTTTCTTAGTTATCAACAAAATACTCCATAGAGGACTGAGAGTGCAAGTACAACTTTCCTAGTGCGTGCTTTGAAGAACACGCGAAGAAGAGTGTAGATTGCACACTCTTGGTGTGGTGACAGGCGGCACGTTCCCGCGAGCTTTTTGGGTGGGTGCACACCGCTCCCACCCCACACCTTTCCAAACAGAGTGGGCGGGCGGGGCGGGGCGGGGCGGGACGCGCAATGTGCTGTGCCCCGCCATTAGTTCTCTCATCACATCATTGGCACACCGTACACGTCCTTTTCCTGTTCTACCCTGACCGTTGACAACGGTCATCGATATAGCGGCCCCCGCTTCGGACTGAGGAAGAGGGAAGGGGAAAAATTACACCTGCGCGGTCGATGGAAAGCTTATGTGTGAGGGCGCGCGCGGAGGGAGAGAGGGAAAGAGAGAGAGAGAGAGAGAGAGGGAAAGAGAGTCATTGGCAGAGCTGCCAGCGACGCGCGCGCGTGTGTGTGTGTGTGGTGTCATTTTCTCATAGATGGTAACGTTCTCGCCCCGCCTTTCCGTCCGGACTAAAAAAAGATATTGCAGAATAAAAACAACGAGCTTATCTGTTCTGTCTGCTGGCACACGCACGTGTGTCAGTCCCTTTATGGCACCTGGAGATACCCCCAGCGGTCAGCTTGCGACCCGTTACGACCAGCGACGACCTCCTAATCGACAGAGATGCACATCGGCACGGCCATAAATACCTCCCCGGTGAATCATTGCGCGGCCGGGCCGGCGACACGACATCCAACGGGCGCCTCGAGGCAAACCCGTCATCGGCAGCGCGCATAACTCTGCCCTCCGGCCTAGGTCCCTCGGCGGACTTACCGCACAGCGCACGTAGACGGGCCCTTGGTTACTTCGCTTGCTCACGAGTAGTTTTAAACAAACTCGAATGATGAAACATTTTCCCCTGCGCCCGAAAACCCCTTGGCATTACACACACCAGCAGGCCCGCCCGCCCCGAACAGTTTCTGCATGACCATAATTTGTGATTTTATTATCTGCAACCTCCTACGCACGCTAACGGGGCGGACGGGACGCGGAAACTATCCAGATCACTTTGCAGCATTATTTGAGAACAGAACAATGTGAGCGGGGAGGAAGGGAGGGAGGAAGGGAGGGAGGGAGGGAGGGGAGGGAGGGAGAGAAAAGCGCGAGCCAATGAATGTCACTTGCACCAAGGCCACGGTCACACCACCCCGCGGTCATGCACAAACCCCTTCCCCACTCGAGTCCTCCCGCGTGGCTGATTTCATTTCAGGCAATAAATATACGCGTCCCTCGTCCTCCTCCTCCTCCTCCTGCTCCCTTCCGCGGTGGAGGCGAGGCCGACTGGGTCACCAAATAATTCAATCTCGCTGGTATGCTAGCTATGCATGATATATGGCTCGTTGGGCAGTGTCCCCACACGCGCCCCGCGCCACCGCCCGCTCCCCACCCCGCCCCGCGCCTGTAAGCCTGTCCTTGTCGCCCCACTCCACCCCACCCTCGCCACGCTCTCGCTCGACTCCTCGCAAATCTCCAAGTCCTCCTCAGACACTCATCCCTAAGCCCGGTGCCTGGGGTGGGGCAAGGTCTAGCCCCCGCACCCCGCCCCGCCTGCCTAGGCCTGCTCCAGGTGATTCCAGCGGGATTCCGACGGGATTCCAGCGGAGAGGCCCCTCGGACGAGCGGGGCGACCCGGGCCGGGTCCGGGTCCACTTCCTGTTGCTGAGAGCTCTCGGCCCCGTCCCGTCCCGTCCCACCCCGGCCCCTGCACCATCACTTTCCCTTTCAAATCGTCATATATACATACATGTTTCCGGCGGGATCACGGCGCGCCGGAGACGCAAGAGAGTAATGTGCACAAGTAGAAATGCCACCCTCACTCACTAAAAAAAAAAAAAAAACAAGAACGAATAAACAGAAATAGTATAGGCAGCAAGCGTCGGTATGATTTGGACAAAGAGATAAGCGGCGTTATCTCCAACACCTGTGCGTTTCCGCGCCAAGGGCCCCGCGCCGCAATAAAGCCTCCCTTATTATTTTCCAAAGGAGGCCGAGGGCGGCAGAAAAAAAAGAGGAGAATAAAAAGGGGCGCACCGTGGGGCGTTATCAGCGAGCCTGCGTGATTACCGCCAAAGCCGGAGTGGGCGCCGCACCCCGCCACACCCCGCCACACCCCACCCCGCCCCGCCCCGCCCAGCTCAGCCCGACCGAGCGCCACTTCAGGCCATAAGCAGGCGGCGCAACGGTGGCCGACAAACGCTACGTTTGAAAATACGAGCGGCGTCGAAAGGAGGCGAGGCTGGCCTTGTCACACCCACCTACCTACCTACGAGTGGTGAGAGAGAGAGAGAGAGAGAGAGAGAGAGAGAGAGAGAGAGAGAGAGAGAGAGAGAGAGAGAGAGAGAGAGAGAGGTGGAGGCGAGAGCAAGGTGAGAGCGAGGGAGGCACTGCAGGCCAGGTGAGAGCGAGGGCCCATTCAGCCACCATTACTAGGTAATGAAGAACGCACCCCTTGCCCTACACTTACAGCGGGGGGTAGTGCCAGTAGATCACGCAGGCAGACCCCCTTGATATTCCTTCCCCCACCCTATCTCCTCCTCTACTCTCTCTCTACTCTCTCTCTCTCTCCCTCTCCCGTTTACCTCTTACTCCCCCACGCTGCCTGACACTAGCACGGCCCCTCCCTCTCCAGCACAAAGCTGCAGCTGCTGCTGCTCCAAGCCCGGAGCCCGGAGCCCGGAGCCCGGAGCAGGTAAAGCTCTCCTCGCGATGGAGAGACTCTCTGCTGTACGCTGTACGTCCCGCCGCTCGTTACCCCTTCCTTTTACCCTTATGCTCTGACAGCGGTGCACAGTGCAGTGCGCGAGGCGCGGGTGCCGCCCGCCGCGCCTCCGCGCCTAATCCTCCAAGGGGATGAATAAAAAATGCATAAGAAAAACAACCCGCGCGAGGCCGCGAGCGCTGCTGCTGCTGCCGCTGGCTGCTGCTGTTATTTATCATAATGAACCAGGCCGAGTCGCTGTAAGCCGAGCGGTAACGAGCCATTACTGCGCCCTGGCCTGAGCCTGGCCCGACACTTGAAGCGCCGCGCCACAACCGACCGCGCCCTGCCCTGCGTGTCCCTCACCTCAAATTAAGGTTTCACTGCACTATATACGCGCGGTACAGCGCAGCTCGTGTGCTGCCCGCCGCGCCCGCCCCGCGTGTTACCGGCGGGTAAAACGCGCTAAAGACAAGCCTCGATACCGCAAGTTAAGTCGGGCGTAATTGGGGGAAAGCTAGTGTGAAAAGCGAGGAGACATCTTCGGTTAAAAAAAAGGCAACGGTGAGATTCGGAAAGCTGAGGAAATTAACCGCGGAGAGAAGAGGGCCCTTGCGAATAATCACTAGGCGGTGACGAACTGCACATGGAAGCTCTGGCCAATTATTTCAGACGGTTGTTAGTGTTTCGTGCGCAGCTGGGCGGCGTAATTCGGTGCGTGTGTGGGTGTGAGGATGTGAGGAAAACCAACGGGGTTTTGTATAATTCAGGAAGGTCACAATAAGCGACTCTCTGTCTCTTTCGGGGAAACAGAGTCGACTGATTGAGGAGGGACACATTAGAGGACGCGACGCGGCCGCGCACGTAGAGGCAGCAGAACACCGCAGAACACACTAAGCACACGGCGAGCAGCGCGGTGTGTGCCGCGTAGCGTAGAGAAGCGTAGAGTAGCGTAGCGTACGTCTGATTGACGTTGGATCGGCAAACGTGTTCCTCACACAGGTCGGTCGGTTGGCCGCACCCACGCACACATGCGCTACCTCTCGCTCCCAATTGCTCTCTCTCTCTCTCTCTCTCTCTCTCTCTCTCTCTCTCTCTCTCTCTCTCTCTCCACACACACTGGCAATGACAATGAGTGTTTCGAGGACATCGTCCCGCTCAATGAGGTAAACAGACCGGGGTTCCCGCTTCAATTTTAATGCCGGCAAATAAGCCCGCTGCGGGAGACGTCCGGACGTACCGGACGCGCACCGGATTGCAAACGCCCCCCCCCCCCGGCCAGGTTGACAAATCTGCGCGCGCTGCTTTTATGAGGGGCTGAGTTATGCTACATATGCAGCCCGCGCGTGTCTCGCGACTCGCGCGGAACTGGATTTCGCAATGAGCTGCGAAAGTTTGTTTCTTCGCGAGGACGCGAGGGACTTTTATTGACTCGCTGCTGCCGGGGCGGCGCTGGCGCTCCCTCGGGGCAAAGGTCAAGAAGACCCCCGAGATGGCGAGGAAAGGGTGACCTTTCAACGGCGACCACATGACATATTCGGAGGGTGTGAGAAAAATAAAGCTCCCCAGACACGTCGAGGTGTAAAGCGAAACGGCTTCAAACTAACATTAGGATGCCAATGCGTCGTTCAAGTAACTAGTGCCTTCGTCGACAGGCCCTCAAGCGCCGTGTACAGTATTCACACGCTTGTGTTTTCTTTTCTTTCTAAGAGCGTAGGCCCCCTTTTCCGTGCACGATTACTTATGGCAGGCGAGCCGCGGGGCATGCCGGGCCGGGCCGGGCCGGGCCGGGCGGGGATCTGCTGCACGCAGGAGGGGTGCGGGTCCCGGAGGCCCCGGAGGAGCCCCGGAAGCGCCTCCAGTCCAGCGCCCGCCGTGGCGCAGCCACGCTGTCATGACGCACGATCTGGGATCCTAATCGCCGGTCATATCTTAATGGCGGTGAGGCCCGGCGGGGCGGGCGGGGCGGAGCGTCCCCCGTCATACCGTCCTCAGCCACACCGCTATTAGCGCGCGCAGCCCGCCCGCCCGCCCGACGCGCGCGATACAGTCCTCATCCATTCGGAGAATAAATCAGCAGCAGCAGCCAAAAACAGAGACTGAAGAAACGTTTCACCGCATGGGCCGGCCGTTTCTTTGGTGCCCCCCGCAAAGCCCCAGCCTCCCATATTTTCGCGCTTGTCCGATCGGGTGGGAGAGACGGGGAGGAAGGAGGGCTAAAACCCTCAACGTATGGAGGGGTCAGCGGCCAGGTGGGGGGAGATAAGCCAGCAGCTGCAGGGAGGGCCACCTGCGCCCCGCGCAGCCCCGCGCTGCGCCCACAGCGCTGTTTGCTCTCTTTTCTTCTCTCTCTATCCCCGCGGCCCCTTGCCGCCCCCCGCTCTGTCCACCTCCTCGCACCCCGCCCCGCACCCGACTCGCAGCGGGAGGCAGTGCCCTCCCCTTTTCCTCTCTTCCGCCTGACTTCCCCGGACGGGACGAGCTAGAGCCCCTCCATAGTTTGTGCGTTTTTGTCGAACAAGGCGACAAATTCCCTGCTTCCCCTTGCAGCCAAAGAGCTTGTCCCGGGTCCCCACCAACCACGGCGAGTTGCCGCATCACTTGCGCCCCCCCACCCCACCTCCCCGTCCCTCGGCGCGACCGCCGCACCTGGGACCCGCGGTGGGACCGCGCCCGAGGTACGCCCTCCCTCCCGCCCCTCGCACTCACGAAGAAAAAATTATCGCGGCTCACATGACGTACATTTCCGCGGGAAGGGCGAGGGCACTAAACCACCGCCCTCCCACGCGACCCGGCTGTAAATTCGACGAGCAGCACTCGCGACCGCACCGCCTTGTCCGTGTCGTCGTTTATGCGAGAACGTTAACGGCGAACCGGTGCGGGGCGGAGCGTGGCGGGGCGGGGCGGACCGGAGCTGAGATAAGGACTTTCCCTTCCCGTTCCTTTCGCTCCTTCCGTAGAAATAAAAACACTCACGCCAAACAACGCCGTCATGAGAGCGGAGGCTCTCAGGGCTGGAGGGGTGGGGTAAGGTGGGCGGGGCAGGGCGGGGCGGGGCCGGGGGTCACTTCACTTCAAAATTTACAGGCCGGATCTTCTTGAGATTCACCAGCCGGACGAAGCGCCTGACCCCCCCTTCCCCCTCACCGGATTCTGCGAACCTGCTGCTTGGCGGATCCTGGGCCGGGCGGGGCGGGGCGGGGTCCTGCGGGGGTTAGAGCAGCAGCCACTCCAGACACGCCCCCCGATCCGATCCGATCCGTCTCCCTCACGCTCATTACTGTCGTCACGCGCCACCGGCGGGTAGGGGGGGAGAGGGGTATGGGGTAGGGAGGGGGTAGGGGCTTGTGCAGCGTAGGGACGGCAGGGCGCGGCCGCACCGCCCGGGGCGCCGAACCAGAACGCGCAAGGCGCAGCGTCAGCGTCTCAAACCAACGCACCCGACACTAGCCTCGCCCCCCCCCACACACACACACGACTCGATTAGCTGACGTGAGCCAGCGCAACGGACCTCCAGCTACCCATTCATCTCATACGCCCGTCACATCCGACCTACTACACACATATCGCGTGACTCGTGAGGCGCATACCACGTACCGGGCGTTTATAGAAGAAAACATGTATCACTGTTGCGCGGGTCTGCCTATATCCAAGGGGTCATACGGCGCGCAGTACGGCTGGAGCGCGGGTATGCACACCAGCATGCTGTCATACGTGTTCCCTAAAACACCTGCGGTACATGGCTGAAAAGTTGAGTGGCAAGCTCAAGGGCGCGCGGAAGGGGAAGGAGGGAGGGTGAATACTGGAGCAGGGAGGGATCAGGCGCCAGCGCCGGCGCCGATGGGTTATATATCGGAGACTGTACTGGAGCAAGCGAGGTGGTTAGGGAGCGAGTGAGAGAGAGAGAGAGAGAGAGAGAGAGAGAGAGAGAGAGAGAGAGAGAGAGAGAGAGAGAGAGAGAGAGAGAGAGAGAGAGGGAGAGAGAGAGGCGGGGAGATGAGTAGGTGGGGAGCAGGAGCAGGGGGCTTAGCACAAGGCGCCATGAGGTTGTACCGAATGCATTAGTAAAGGGATGCGTGGCTTACACGCGAGACACAACGTCGCTAGTGAGCCTGAGCCGTGGCCGGGTGCGCCCGGGGCGGGGCGGGGCGGGGCGGGGCGGGGCGGGGCGGGAGCAGCAGCCACGCGGCGGCAAACTGCTGCCGGCAGTATAGAGCTATAACGCGGGGGCAGGACGACGGCAGCGGCGGTATAAAAAAGGCAACAAAACACGACCGAGAAGGAGAGATTACATGACAAATTGTTTTGCTTTTCCTCGCGGGGAGGGAGGCGGTGTTTGAGTTACGGCGATGGCATCGGATTGTTATGTGTAATTCTCCCGGCGCTGAGACTAACTGCTACCCGGCAACGTCAGGTCGCCGCCGACGGGCGCGGGACGCGAACGCTAGCGCAAGCACGACAAACAAAATATGGCGAGAACAAAGACAACGGCGGTACAAAGAGGCAGCCCGGCCAGCAGGGCCGTCCTGTGCTGTCCCGTCCAGGCCAGGCCGCCGGCCGGGGCCCTTGGCCGAGCCCACCGGACGCTGCGTGCATTTTATGTTTTATTATTTCCATTTTTTGTTTTGTTTGTTTGTGTGTGTTTTGTTTTTGTCGTCGTAGCATTCGGACGCGGCCGGCCCCGGGGGGACTTTAGGCACGGGCATGCATTTTTCATGGCCCATGGCTCTCTGTACGGTGCGGTACCGTAGGGCCCCGCCCCGCCCCGCCCCGCCCAGCCCGGCCCGGCCCGGGCAGGCCCGGTCCAGCTTGCGCCCAGACCAATGGGAGGAGCTGCGGCCGTGAATATGCCAGTCTTGTAGTTAGGGTCTCTGGCCTGCCCTGCCCCTGCCCCGGGCGGGCAGATGTTTGCTGCCCCTTCGCCCGGCGCGGAGGGTACGCCCCCCGCCCCGCCCCGCCCCACCACGCCCCGCCTGCTGGGTGCGTCCGGCGGGACAGCTCCTGGACGTGCCGGGTCCGGGTCGACGGCTTCCTCCTCATGCCGTTTTTATTTTCCAAAGGGCATGTCGGGCAGAAAGCGCAGCTCGGGCGGGGCGGGGTGGAGTGGAGCCGCCCGCCTCGGCCGACCGGAGAAACGACCAGGGGAAACTTTAATGTTGGAGCATTCCCCGCGGGGACGGACAAAAAAAAAATTATCATTACAAGATAGTATGATGTTCGCCAAATCATAGTGCCACTATTATCTTGAGCAGGCCAATCTTTTTAGTAAAAAGTGGGTCGATCCCATTTGTAGCGTGGCGAGCAAAGCCCTTGTTTGTGTATGGTAGGAAATGTCACGGCCTTATTCAGCAGGCATCATGCCGTCGGGTCAATAGGGCAGGGCGTCGGGGCGGGGCGGGGCGGGGCGGGGCGGGGCGGGGCGGGGCCGGGGCCGTAAGCACCTTACACAACGAATTGCTCACGCGGCAGTCATCGGGACAACCCCGCGCTCGTCTTTCCCTCCGTCCTCTCCCCCGCCCCCCACCCACCCCGACCTGCTCTCTCCTCTCGCAGCCCTTCAAGTGAACACAACACAGGTACCACAGGCCTCACTGGCGCCACAGGCACCACAGGCTCGACTTACGTCACGTCACAAGCTGCACGGAGGAGACGCCCAGCCCAGCCCCGCGGGCGCTACGCTGACGCATCCTGCCCTGTCTGAAACCTGCTTAGGAAGGCTTTTTTTGTGGCCACATATTGGCCGTAAAGCCCGTTCCCAGTAAAGCTGTTGAAACTGCTTAAACAGTATACCGAATAACGCAGACGCAATGTTTCTTAACCTGAAGGGATTCATGCATAGAGTTCTCGTCCATATTTTTTTTAAACACCAAACCCGTCGTCCGCTCTGGCACCTGCGTGGGCCGAGACCCCGACCACGCCACACAACTTCGCTTACGCCGCTCCGCTCGACCCTTCCCTTCCCCGCCGCACGAAGATCAGCAAAGGAAGAGTTGAAGAGGGGCAGAGATTTCGATTCCCGGCTCACGGACGCGGGCGCAGGATCAGGTCGCCTCGCCCCAGCCCAGCCCCGCCCCGCCCCGCCCCACCGGCAGGGAAAGTTCCGAATAACGAAAACCCGTGAGGGAAAAGGGCTCGGGCCCGGCTGGGGGGAGGAGGGGGGCGCGGGGCGGGGAGTGGGGCGGGGGCGGGGAGCGGGGCGCGGAGCGGGTCGAGCTCGCGCCGCCGGCTGGCCATTCAAAGTAACCTTTTAAATAAGCCAGTTTGCTGCTGACCCTACGGAGAACTCGGGGGTGCTGCGCCCAGCGGCGCCAGACTGCAGGGTGCGCGGGTCCCGGACAGCGAATGAAAGAGAGAGATGGTTATAATGTGCGCGAAGGAACCAAAAGAGAGTAGAAGTTGCGACGAATGCTTTTATGGAAAAGAATGTGAAACGCCAACTGAACCCTACCTTTCTTGTAAAAAAAAAGTAGTAATAATAATAAAAAGGGATTATGGAGGTAAAATTAAAAGAATGCCTTGGTACCACGCGATGCGGCGCGTCATTTCGGACAGTGTAGAGCGCTGCACACGTCCAGGGCCGGCACACCTCGCTGGCCTGACCTGGTTGGTACACATTGGCTTCGAGCCCAGAGGCACCTCACAAGGTAGGGGCCCTACCCCTGCCCCCTGCCCGGCCCCCGTCCTGCACCCTCTCTTCTAGACCTCCCCACCCTCCACCCTTCCTCTCGTTTCCGATACCACCATGAAAGGCAGACATGGGGGAGGCAGGAGAGACACTTTATCTCGATTTTCTTGGAACAGAAACACTCACGCGCCCGGGCGAAAAACAAATTCTCGCTCCACCACCCTGACGCCATTATCAACAATCCCATACTACTTGAAGAAAATTTAAATTTTGTTTTCATTTTCGACATCTTTACTATGAAGAACAATAGATATAATCAAATAACATTATATCTCGAATTTCAGAAATGACCCGCACTGCCCAATCGCACAAAAAATATCTTGCGGATAGCAAATCAAAAATGAGAAAAATAAATTCGGAAATGACAACGAAAAATGTTTGAGAGTATATCGTAAATATAGCCCCCCCTGCTTCCTGAATATGCCTACAGCAGGCCCTCCCCTCCCGCATGGTAATTCCGCGGTGTGTGTGCGGCCAGGCGCCAGATACCCAGCAGGGCCCTGGCTGCCAAAGCACAGGCGCCCGGGCGGGGCCGGGCCCGGGGCGCGGAGCTCGGGGCGGCGCCCGGGGCAGCTGTTCTTACCTCGTCCGATTTCATCCCCATTATTCGAGGAAGGGGTGGGGGATGGAAATGGGTAGGGGGGAGCCTATTTGCTGCAATTTATCACCCTCTAACCGTCCCCAGTCTGGGCCAGCTCGGCCTGCCGTCCGGTCGGTCTGGTCTGGGGAGGGGGTTGGGGAGGCGGGGCGGCCAACACCTCGTCCCTCCTCCTCCTCGCGGGCCGGGCCGCTCGCTGCTTCGCTTCCGACCAGCGCTCCGCTCAAGGTATTGACCCCCTTGGCCTGCGCTACGTTGGCGCTGGGGTGCACGCGCCGCACCGCCGCGCGCCCGTCCCCACCAACACCACCGCCACCCTGACCACTCCGCAGCGGCGCCGCGTCCGTGCGGACGGACAAGACGGGCACTGACTCCCACACACACACGCCCTGCGCGCGAGCTGCTGGGTGCCGGCCGGGCCGGGCTGGACAGAGAGGAGTAAACCCACGCGCTCCAGTGGTGGGCCTTCCCTGCTCCACCCCACCGTACTGCTCGTCTGATTACTTGAGCGGCGGCAGGGGGGCATTCCGACGTGGCGTATTCATCATCGAGCGTGACAGTGCGGCCGGGCCTGTGGGCGGGGCGGGGCCGGGCGGGCGGGGCATCGACACGACAGCGCGGCGGGCCGGCGAGAACATGGGCATGGGCTTTGGGTCCACCCCGCAAAACGAAAGCCAGGGGATGGAAACTTACGTCTCCATGCCCTTAACAAAGGTTAAGGTTTCAAATCAGGGAAAATGAATAAATTTGGTCACAGAAAATATTTTTTTCCGAAATTAAAAATTTTAAAAACCAAGGGTTTGAGGGTGTCGTCCGCGTGGCCGGTCCTCCCGGCACAGTCGACGGCCGTCGCATCGCGCGTCGCGAATGACATGCGCGCCGCGTACGTCATTTACATGACACAAGCCCACACAATTACACATCGCAGGCGCGGCTCATTAACTCCCGAAACACTCCTTTATTTTTACATTTTTACATTTTCCGCCCTCTTCATTTATTCATCCATTCATTCATTCATTCGTTCATTTTGCTTTCTGGAAATGTATTATTTGTCCCGCTCGCTCGCCGCACGCATTGTGTCTACGGCTGCGAATATTCGCGCCGCGCGCACGCGCGCGTGTTGCCACGTCTCGCTCGCGCCAGCAGCGGAGCGCGCGCGTGTGAGCACGGGGGGTCGGCGCGAAAATGCCTTCTTTCGCACAGTGTATGTGCGATGTCGGCCGGGGCCGAGGCGTGCGCACGCTGCGGGGCTCAATGTTGTGACGGCCCCAAGGACGGAGGACGCGACACCCAGTGAGCGCGAGGGAGAGCGAGAGAGAGAGAGAGAGAGAGAGAGAGAGAGAGAGAGAGGGGGGGGGGTAGGGGGCTGGGATGGGCCGTGCGCGCGGAGCGGAGAGGAGAGCAGGGGCTTCTGAGTGCCGCTGACCAGATGCGCCATTGACCCCATGGCCGCCCGCCCCGCCCCGCCCCGCCCCGCCACTACAAAGCCCTTCCCGACGCCCCCGGGTCCCTTCCCCCAGGCCGTACCGTCCCTGTCGTCCAAAAACCATTCATTCTTGTCTCGAGTGCCGTGTAGCGTGGCTGCTAGCCCAGCGGGTCCGGCCCCGGGGGGTGGGGAGGGGGGAGAATGTAGTGTTGGCGTGGCGGGTGGGGCGGGGTGGGGTGTGGCGATGGTCTGTGACTCGCTCATGACCGTCACCATATGGGCCAAGCCACCTGCGTCCCCGACACGCCCCGCCCCGCCCCGCCCCGCCCCGCCACAGGCACGCGGTGACCGGCGCGGCGGGGTGAAGTACCGGCTGGGCTGTGGGGTTGGGCAGGGCGGGGTGCGGCGGGGGTAGGAACATCAACGGCGCCCCGCACCTAAGCGCAGCCAGGCATGCTATAGATCGATTATTGTTTTTATTATTATTCGTCCTACTCGATTCCGTGATGTGTGTCCATTAGTCGCATTGCCGAGAAAAAGACGACAGGGTAATGCTTAAGATGGCAGGACGGTAGGGGAAAAAAAATACGATGAGAAAAAAAAGAAAAATTTCAAGCGTATTTTGGAATGAAGAAAAGAGAACTTTGAAAACTTAAAAATGCAAGAGCATCGTTTCGAAGCCTGTTCTATATTCCATCTCCGCTTTCGCACTCCCCCTCCCGTCCGTTCGGTCGGAACACGGCGCTGCACAGCGCCTGCGAGCGGAAGAGTAGACAACGCGGCCGACGGGCGGGTGGAGCGGGTTGCCTATACGCCTGATGACAGGCGCACTAGAGGGGCTGCTCTCCGCGCCGCGGAAAAATTTTCCCGTGAAACGTAGTACAACTGTTTTTCACAGTGTTGCACTTAGTGACAGTACCTGTGTTGTAGCTGAGCACGAGGGCGATGGCCGCCACGGCCAGCCGGCTAGGCATGGTGACAGGTCAGCGCGCGGCCGCAGGCGGGGCGGGGCGGGCCGGGGGACGTCAGGGGGGCGCCGCCAGCCGAACAGCTGACCGCTGCATCTGCGAACAGAGAGGGGCAGAACACTGTGAGCACAAGCGGGGATACAATAACAATAGTAATGGCCTGTAGCGGAAGCAAAATAGGAACTTGAGGGCGAAAGAAAAACATGTCACATCTGACTGGTAAGTTTATTTACGATCATCCCCTCCTCTACCCCGCCTTCGTCATCCCTCATCTTCCCTCTCTCTCTCTCTCTCTCTCTCTCTCTCTCTCTCTCTCTCTCTCTCTCTCTCTCTCTCTCGACGGCGACTTATATTTGCATACTGTATATCCATCACGGGAAGCGGTAGGCCTGGGTAATGACCTACCCCTTCCCCCCGCCACCCACAGCGCTCGCCATCGTTTTTGCCGCCCAAGAGTTCTCGTCTCTCCTCTCCTCTCCCCGCCCCGTCCCGGCGCATTTGCAAATACTATATCGGGGCACACCGCACCGCACGCGGCCGTGCGCGCGCGCACACACACACGCACAGAGCTTTCTGATCTTCCGCCTCGTAATGGATAGAGTGGGGTGTCCTCGCCCTCTCGCAGTATAAGTCCCGCGACGTTCCTTCGAGCCACCTCCTCCACCCGCCCCCGCTCGCTGAAGTACTGCCCTCCATTCCACTCCTCTTTGTATTTGTCAACTCGAAAACAACTAATTATCAATTACAGAGCCTCTCCAACCCCTTCGCGCACTTCCTCACAGTCCAGCTCTGAGAACAAAATCAATTAAGCGCCACTCACTCACCCTAGCCGGCCCGCCTTATTGTCTCTCTCTCTCTCTCTCTCTCTCTCTCTCTCTCTCTCTCTCTCTCTCTCTCTCTCTCTCGCTCTCTCTCCTTCCGGCGCGCTCCGCCCCCATCCCCTTTATTCCCCGCGTCATCTCTGCAATCTGGCCTCTCCTACTCAATCTCAATCTGCGTCTGTCACCGTCGAGCCCACGTGCATCTCCATCAGCCCACCGCACTTACTCTCTGTCCGCGCCACGGCCGCCCCGCCCCGCCCCGCCCCGCCCCACCACGCCACGCCCCAGCGCACTGTGCACTTGCATTTTATCGCCAAGGCAGCCGCAGCAGCAGCAGCAGCGTGTGCCCGTGTAAGGACCCAACTCTGCAACTTCTGCCTCCGAAGCGAGAGGGGTGCGGGTGAGGCGTCACTATTAATTCAAGCGTACACCAATTTTTCTGTGTTTTTTTTTTCGTGCGATTCTTTGTGATTTTGAGTGATTATTTGTGTTTTTTTCTGATTTTTTCATGACCTTTTTCTCAATTTTCTCTAGTTTCTTAAAAGGGTCTACACTGATTTTCTTTAAGTAAGTGGACCCCTCCGGGTGGGCGGCTGGGTGCAGGCAGGGGTGCCGCTCCCTCGTGTACAACACCCACAGACTGCACACGTGCGCTCTTCAAAGCCAAACAGACAACAGCATTATGCGAACCGCAGCCAAAGCCCTCAGCAGCAGGGAGGTTGGTACGGGAAACAGCAGCGCAGCTACGTCCCTCTCCCCGGCCGGCCGGCCCGCCGGTCACCACTATCTGGCGAGCACGCAGCGCCTGGCCTGCAGGCGCAATAGGCTGGCGTGTCGTGTCCGCGCCCAGTCAGGGCCCGGCGTGTGCCACGTCACGCCCCGGCCGGCCCGAATCTGATTAACCTCGGTGTGCAGCGTCAGGCGGCTCCTTCCTTATCACAGCGGGAGCTCGCCACGTGTTGGGCGGTGCAGGAGGTGGGACCCGCCAGACCTGCCAGACCTGCGAGGATCGCAGAGTTTGGTCTAAGTTGGTCGTTGTTGACTGTCACGGATCATCGATCACTGCCCCGCCCCACCCCGCCCCGCCCCGCCCCGCCTCACCCAGGCCGCCGCACCGCGCGGCAAAGAGAACGGCCTCGGCCCGGGCCGGGCCCGGGCGGGCAGACCCATAAAGCCAGCGAGTTTACACAGCGCGAGTTCTGGTCAGTCAACTTATCATAGCAGGCACGCCCTATAGTTGCGCCGGGGGCGGCGCGGTGGGGGTGGGGTGGGGTGAGTGAGAAGGGGTGGGGGAGGGAGGGGAACATTGGGACGAGAGCGGCGCGCAGCCGTCCTCGAGAGCCCCTCCCCCTCCCCCCTCCCCCTCTGCAGTTCAGCCCCCCTGGAGGCCTATCCTGCCGAACGGCTCACAGAGTAATGCGCATAATTGGACGAGTGTAGTTGGCCTTCGGATTATGGCAATGCGGGGCGGGGGCTACGGCCTCAGGCTCCACCTCCCTGCTGCCCTGCGCCGCGCCGCGCCACGCCGTGTACACACAGGAATTCTGGGTCGTAATCTTCACCTGAGCGAAGGCCAATTGCCGCCTGCCTAACTCGCACAGGACCTGACGAAACTTTTTTAATCGACGAAATTAAAACACCCGAGTGTATATGTATGGGCAATTCAAGAAAAAAATCGGATTATTTTTCACAGGAGGGGGGGGGGGGCGTAAGACGGCACCGCACCGTCGCAGGTGTCAGCCCAGCCCGGGCTTCGCCTAGGGACACGCTGTGCTGTACGTGGCGCGAACGTCCGACGCGCAGGTGCGTGAAACACTGTGACGGGCAGGGAGGGCCGCAGGGCAGGCAGGCCACCACGACACCAGACCAGGGCACAACCGCAGACACATCCCGAGACGTACGCGGGCTCCGCCCCGATCCATCAAACGCCATCACGATATCGACGCGCGAACGCTGCCGCCTTTTTTCTTTCCCGCCGCCCCACATGACGTTTTTATTTTTTGGGCGTCGGGTGATATAACCGTTTTATTTCTTTTTCCCTCCCCGTGTACGGCCTTCCCTTTTCCTTTTATATACATTCTTTTTTTTTAACTTTCGGCTATCCGCGGCTGGCCGTGGGCATTCAAAGTGGCCCGCCTCGCAGCGCCCGCAGCACGGCCGCAGTGCCCGGTGCCGGGCCGGGCCGTGTCGGGCCGGCGTGTCCGCTTTACACACGAGCAGAGCGGACTGCCCGGGGCGCTGCGCTGCTCGCCCGCCTGACCCAGCCCGGCCCGGCCCGGCCCGGCTCCTCCCCACCAGCGAGACGTGCCACCGCGCCGCGGTAAAAACCGGATAAGGAGTTTCAGGCAAAGGTGTCGGAAAAGCCCGCACCGCCCGAAGTGAACACAGCAAACACTTATTCAGCCCGTGAAGTTCCCCGTTGATTCAGGAAAGAACACTTCTCTCGCGGTAGCTTTTTTCACGACGTAACGTCAGTTTGGGTTAAGGTGTCGCATTTTCAGATAAAACGCGGTATTTTCAGGTATTTTAATGGCTAACTGATTTTTAAAAAAGCTGAGCAGGGCCCGACTTTAACGCAGAACATGTGAAGTACAAGATTGGTAAAATATGGGAACTTGCGTTCTGCGCATGCTTCACACAAAACCCCAGCGGAATCTTGCGGAAAGCAGCCGCGGGAAACTTAACGGGAAAATGTTTGCTTTGAAACAAAAATCTGCTGCGCCCCGCCGCACGCACCGCCCCATTTCTAATGTACACAGAACTCTGTATCTGGAATCCTTCGCTTTGCTCCCCACTCCCGCGAGCGCACAAGCCCCCCCCCCCCCCCTCCCTCTCTCCAAAAGGATGGCCCCGTTCCGTCATCAATCAGCCCCTGACGCATTCATCACCGGCGGGACGGGAGGACGCGGCGAATAACTATTGCGGCAGCGACACCGCATTAGAGTCGCACGCCGCACCCCGTACAGTCCACCCTGCCCCAACGGCGTTCCGTCGGACAGAAATTTCTCTTTTCTCCCTCGATTTTTTTTCCGCGGCGCGCCGCAATCGTCAATCCGACTCACTCGGTCCCGCCGCAATCGAAAGTCGACCCTTCCGACCCGGGGGATTAGTGCCCCAAGTGCGCCCCCGTGGAACTCGCCGAACTATTTTTCCGTGGGGGTTTTGTAACGGCATGCGTCTGGGACAAGTACTTTATCCATTCACTGCATTATTCACAGCATTCGTTACTGCAGAAGATAAAGGGGTAACAGCTCTCTCACCACCTCAACTCGTCTGCTCGGTTGGCAGGCAGGCGCGGGCCCGAGCCAGAGGCGCAGGCCAGGCCGGGCCCGGCCGGCTGATGAGGACGCGCTAAAGTTCTGAGGCTCGCGAAACGGAACAACTGATTCAGGGCCTTTTTAATTATGTAACACACTCTTTGCAACCGAGAGAGAGAGAGAGAGAGAGAGAGAGAGAGAGAGAGAGAGAGAGAGAGAGAGAGAGAGAGAGAGTCACGGAAAAGGAAAGGATTCGTGAAGCAGTGGAAAAGCAGCAGGACTCAGAACTGGGGAAGGGGGCGAAAAGTAATTTGCCTTACTGCGCCCCCACTCTCCACCTGTTGAATACTATACGTATGTACAAGACAGACGATACTTTTTTTTAAAAAAACAGCGTTACACTCCAAGGACTTCTCACTGTGACTGTGCGTGTGTGTGTGTGTGTCAGAGTGATGCTGGTTGCAGGAGCCGCCGCGGAATGAAATCGCATATACAGGTTAAAACCAACTTATACCATACGTTACGACGCGATCAGTGTTTCTATCTTATTGTTTGCGTTTGCGCCCTTACCCTCGCTGGACCTGGTAATTTTAGTCTCTGCTGGGCGATAACCACATTTCCGACAAGCCTCTGGCGCATACCCCCCCCCCCCCCCCCTCTTTTTATCCCTCGGATTTTCAGGAACGGTTTCACACGGATTACTTCTCATCGTTCCACTCAATCGCTCCCTACCTTCCACCCCCTCCCTTTCCCCCCGGCACCTCTGTCTCTCTCGCTTTCGTGATGTATAGTAATGGCAGGGCTTATGACACGGCAGCCGCAATGGGTCGTGAGCCAAGCCAAACCTGGTGGGGCGACACGACCGGAAAATGGAACGCAACAACAATGTTGCCGCACCACCGCATGGCCGGCCAGCCGGTTTACCTAAGTCCTTTTTTCTTTTTCAAGAGCACGCGCGTAAATTACTTTTCAATACACAGGGCCGCTGCGTCGGCGTTGTCCATTCTATAATAACGAGTGATGCCTATACACACTGTCATTAACAGCACTGAAAGTGTATGTCTCATAACATAATGTTCTGAGGAGTAAAAATTACCATCACCCGCATCCGTTTTGCAGGATAGCTCAGACACGCCAGTGAGATGGGTGAGATGGAATGCAGCCGGCGAGTTTGTCATACACATACACGACGTACTCTCTGTTAGATCCCACCTGCATTCCTTGACGCGCCATAGACCCCTCCCCTTCTCTCTCTCTCTCTCTCTCTCTCTCTCTCTCTCTCTCTCTCTCTCTCTCTCTCACATAGACACACACAATATGCCCGCGAGCTGGAAAGCGAAAATGCTAATAATCTGCCACACTGCGACAGTTCGCGTCGCGTTATTCCGCAAATACAACGCAAACTCGTCCGTTCGTAAAATTTTCACCGATAATTATCGGTTTCCTGGACACACTAAGAGGATTACGGGTCCGCGGCGACAAAGTTGGACAGCGCGGGGTATGGCGCCAGGCGCGGTGCGGTACCACACGTGACAGCACGGCGGCACCTTATTGGCCACACACACACACACGCACGCACGCACGCACGCTGGAATTCTCCCCTCCCCTGCTCACGGCAACGCGCGCGGCAATAATATTCCGTCCCGCGCTTTGCATGCACATAATCACGCGGCGCCCAGGAATTAGTCAATTATCGCTTCAATGTGCGTAATGCCGCGCCTCCTTCGCCCTCCTCCGCGCGCGCGCGTGAATGAGTGAGCGCACGTGTGTGTATGCGTGTGAATGAGTGAGTGCGCGTGTGTGTGTGTATGTGTGAGTATAATTCGGCCCGCTGGGCCCGGCCCGGGGACCTCCTCGCCAGCCGCGGCAGCCGCCCTCCCTCTCCCCCGCACGGCGCGGCGGCGCTACCCACCGGCCCGCTAACCCTCCTCCTATAACCCCTCCCTACCCTACAATACATCCAGGGGAGGATATCCATCCCCTGGTCGGCCCCTCCGTGTAACGCAGTTTCTGCAACCCCTGCTATTCCTCATTTCATTCCATTTTCATTATAACCACCGCGCGCGACCCGCGGCGAAGGTAACCGTAATTGAACCCACTGAGCCGCACCGTAGTTGTTACGTCATGATAGGAGCCTCGCCCTGGCGCCTCAGGCCCTCCCCCCCCTCTCTCTCTCTCTCTCTCTCTCTCTCTCTCTCTCTCTCTCTCTCTCTCTCTCTCTCTCTCTCTCCTTGTGCATGAACGAGCACACACGTAGGAGGAATATCATTGCGCGCTCGTCCCGCGCGCCGAGGAAAAAGTTAGCTGTGCGACAGCACCTGAGTGTGTGGATGAGAGAAGGCTGCGCCTGTGCGTGAGAGAGTGAGCGAGAGAGAGAGAAGCTCACCTTTGAGGAACGCGCGCTTCGACGGTGCCCCACCACGCTGCGCGCTGAAGCCTTAATTTGATCCCCCTTGGGCCCAAGCAGCGCGGCACTTGTTACTGGGGTTGTGGTTCACATGGGGGAGCGCGGGGGGTGGGGGACAGGGGTGGGGGTATCATCAGCAGTGGAGGGAGTGACATGAGGGGCCGGCACCAAGGCCTCGGCGGCCTCGGCTCAGCACGGGGAGAGGCAGGCATTCCGCTCAAGGGTTCGTCTGCGGGTGAGCGAAAAGGGACGGGGGTAAAAAAAAAGTGAGTATATATATATATGAGAAAGCAGTGCGCAGTGCGTGGAGAGGGAGATGATGAAAAAAAAAGACAAGGGGAGAGAATGGTGAGAGGTTAAAGTTTTAGAGACAAACGATGAGAACGTTCGCAACATGGCTGGATAAAAAAGTTTGCAGAGGGTGTGCTTGCTCTGATCTCCCTATATCTAGGTCTGACGTGGTTTATTTCATGTCCTCCGCTGTTTCCGTGCCGCGCCCGCGCCCCGAACCGTCTCAATAAAGATATGTCGATATCGAACTTTTTCTTCCCTGTGCGCGTGATAGAGTCGCCCGCCGCGGCTTTGTTGATTATGCACACGCCCGCCCCCGGGCGGACCCCACGGCCACTCTTCCTCTTGCTCACCATAACGAAAGTCGGCTCAGTGAAATGACGACTAATTCTGATGCTCTTTAGCTCCCGAGCCAACAAAACCCCGGCGGCAGGAAAAGTGCATGCAGCCCCACCGCCCATCCTCACTGCTCCATAGTTTTATTGTGCTCTCGAGGGAAAAAAAGGAGCAGAGAGAGAGAGAGAGAGAGAGAGAGAGAGAGAGAGAGAGAGAGAGAGAGAGGGGGGGGGGGGGAGCGGGGGCATGGCAACGCAGTTTGGAAGTAGTTGTGCCGCCCTTGTATCTCGCCGTAATGACCACGAGAAAAGCGCTGAGCCAGGAGAACCAGGGCAGTTCTTATCGCGAGCCGCCCCGCCTGAAAAATCACAGGGCACCCGACTGTGTGAGTGGGCGGGGCGCTGTACTGACGGGTGCATCCCCGCCCCGCCCCGCCCCGCCCCGTCACACGCGTCGCGAAGTGCAGCCCTCCGGCCCTCCTCTCCGCGGCCAAAGTGCGGGGGATGGTGCGGGAGCAAAGAGTTGCCACAACGGCAAAGGGGGAGGGGGAGCGATGGGGTGGAAATGGTGATGAGGGATGCGGAGGGCGAGTTATGCAAGGGGTAAAGTCACGTGTAAAGTCGTGGCGTCGTACGGAAAGGCACCAGTGTGGCAAGGGGACTCCTGCACAATTATGAGTATTTAAAATGTCAGATACGTTAAGTTGTTTCTTTTGGGGGGGGGGGTGTTATAGTAGTCACACGAATAATTTGATTTCACAGGTATATTGTGAAATTACTTGAATATGCCTATCACTCCCCTGCACCGCGTGTAATTAATTAGCCTGCAGGGCGCACACGCCCGCGCCCGCCTACTGACCGACCCCATGAGCCACTCCATCCTGCACACGTGGTGCCGCGCGCGCGCGCACGCACACGCACGTGACGGGCACCAAGCCCAGGTGGCGCCAACACCCCACCGTCAGCCTGCCACATATACCAGCCGGGGGGGGAGAGCAGGAGACAGAGGGAAATACGTGGATGGCCTGTGAGACTCCGGTTACCTCCGGTTACCTCCTGTCTTTATTCAAGAACATTGCCTTAAAGGTTTTAGAACAGTGTTCTTGATTTCAGAAATTAACTTAGTTTAATGACGAAATGCGCTTCACTCAAGCAAAATGTTCGTAAAACTTTAAGAACAATGAAAAGTTAAGAACATAGTTTTCTGGGTGTACTAAATGTTTCGAACGGTATGTCGAAGAGGATGCGCGGCTTGCAGAAAACGGGTAGTGGGGGTCGGTCGGGTCGGTTTGGGCATTACACTCGGGTCCATGACGAGTTCCGTCGGACCGCAGCAGCAGAACGGTGCGGCCCGCGGGGGGGCGTGCTGATGGAACGCATATCTCAGTATGGACGGCGCGCCGCTCAGCTCCAGCACCGCTCCAGCACCGCTCCAGCACCGCTCCAGCACCGCTCCAGCACCGCTCCAGCACCGGCCCAGGCGCTGCATATGCGCGGAATGCGTACGGGTCAGAGGCACGAGAGACATTTAGCGCCACATTCAAGAGCTGCTCCGTGTTATTCCGACAGGAGTGTTTTTATACACTAATAAAAAGCTTACGGTGACTTCGTTTGTTAAAATGTATGCGAGTAAATTGCCTTTGATAAAGGGGTAGCTGGCTGGTGTCATTTCGTTATCCGTTGTGAGGAGGGGGAGCCTTTGCGATAAAAGAGCAGCGACAGGCTCAATTCGCGAGCGGCGCGGCGCGTGTCACAGCGGGTTAGCCAAGCCGAAATATGATTTGCAGATCCCGCCCAGTCAAACATGTTGCGTAAATGGGTGGCACTGTGTCGCTCGGCCAAGCAAGGCGGGGCGGGGGGCGGGGCGGGGCGGGGCGGGGCGCGCGGCCATCTACTTCATGAAATATGCACGCGAGGCCGTGCGGCGCCGTGCGGCGGCCGGGCCAGGCCAGGGGAGTCCCCACTGTCCACCCGTGGGTACAGGTCCAGGGACCCCCCGGGGCCCCCCCCGGCCCAACTCCAGCCGGGGGAGGGGAGGGGAGGGGAGGGCCCCGCACACTGCCGAGGCAAAGCCGTGAAGGACACGGCCCGGCCCGGCCCGGCCCGCCACGGCGCCGTCTCTGGGACTAATAACAAACTGTAACGGGTGTCTACATGAAGTAAATGGGGCAGTCCTGGTAGCTTTACGGACGCGCAGGAGCGCCCTCGGGCGGTGGCGCGCTGCCGCAGCGAGCCGTGAGTGTAAGAGAGAAGGGTAGAGTGGGCTCGGCCCGGGGGAGGTCACTGGGGAAACGTCAATAGAACGCGGACCGTGCCGAGACCTCCCCTATGAACCGTTCCAGCCTGGATGACTTATTCGAGTACGGAGAGAGAGGGAGGGAGGGAGAGAAGGGGACACAGTGAGAGGACAAAGGTGGGAGAAGCGAAGGCAACAGAGGGGAAACACATCTGGGTACATTGCGGTGTTTTAGACGACCACTCAGAGAGCAGTGTGCCCGCCGCGCGTTTCAGCGGAGCCCAAACACTCTCTCTTCGCTACTCGACTCCCCCCCCCCCCCTCTCTCTCTCTCTCTCTCTCTCTCTCTCTCTCTCTCTCTCTCTCTCTCTCTCTCTCTCTCTCTCTCGACGGGTAACGTCCGAAACCAAAACAGCCCCGAGCAGATCTGCTGCCTGCAGCCGCCAGGGTCAGGGAGAAACGGAGCGTGATCGCCGGTCTAACAGAACTAGTTCGATTCACATCTGTGCGCCATTCGGCCAAGTCTAAAGTGGCCCAACGAACGTCTTGGGGAGCGGAAAGGCGGGGCGGGGCGGAGAGAAAGGGTATCGGGATCGGGCGGGGAAGGGGAAGGGGCTGAGCAGAGCATGCCTCGATGGCGTGTTGGGCGGGGCGGGGCGGGGCGGGTCGGGGCGGGGCGGCGCGGGTGGGGCGGGCGGGGCGGGGCGGGGCGGGCAGAGGCGCCGCGGGCCCGGCGCCGAGCAGAGGATAGTGCGGCCCGAGCCCACTATTGGATGCGGAGCGTCGCTACGGGACGGACTGCGTTAAGAGCCGGCCAAGTTTCAAGTGGCGCGCCGCACCGCGCTATCGCCGTCGGATCGGCCTGATACAATTAGCCCAGGTGGCCCCAGATTAACATAACCCTTTGAGGGCGGAAGTGCTTTGGGTGATAGTGTTATCGGGTTGCCCGCAGGACAAAGATCTCGTTCCGTTTCCCTTACCTATACTTTGCGCCGAGGACGAGACTTGAATGGGAACCGCTTTCAGCGTGTAGAGGAGGGCGGAGTATAAGGAAAGGGCGAGAACGGGAGTAGCGTCGGGTGCGAAGAGAAAAAAAAATAACAGAGGAGAATTGATTGAACTTTTACGGTGAACTCCTGGGCCTGACGCTGATTAAGAAACTTGCCCACAAATCCCCTAACTTTTCATCATTCTTTCCCGGAATTAGCGTCTAAGGAGGGGGTGATCTATATCCATTCTTTAGCAAGGAAAAATAAGGCTATTAATACCACGAGACCCTGATCAACGAGTCTGCGGTCCGACATATAAAAGTGGAGCGCTTGCAGAAGGAGAAAGCAAGAGAGGAAGCAAGAGAGAGAGGGGGGGGGAGGCATGTCTGCCGGAAGCCCGGTAGCACCGCGGCGCTGGGGCCGAGCAGCCGGTGCTAAGGCTATCGGGAGCGCATGCCAAGGCGGGGGAAGGTGAGATAGGAACAAGCGCGGAGCGGAGCGGGCGAAGGTGGGGCCCTGCTTGCCCTGCCCTGCCCTTGCGCCGCCAGGGTGGCCCGACTCCCTCTACCGTTCCCTCGCTGGCCATTTCTTTTTCGCGCGCACGCAGATAATCACCACCTGCCTCCAGCTGATAGCGTTACAATGTCATTGGAGACGGTCCAAGACGGGAAAGAAACGGCCAGACCTCGCTGCGTAACGCCCTGGCCCCGGCCCCGGCCAGCGGGGCGAGGCGAGGCAGCGCAGGGCGGCCAGGAGGGTCACGCAAATTACTTGAAACTTATCTGGTGTTCCGCGCTTCCTCTTTTCAGCGCAGCGCCGCTCCCGAGGAGGCGTGAGCCGAGTGAGTGAAATTTACGACCTCCCGGCCCCCCTCCCGAGCTCCCACCGCCGCTGCTGCCGCTGCTGCTACGGCCGGCGTCCACGAATCGGTATGCATGCCCGCCGTGATATGGCCGGAAGAAACGGGGTGCAGAGGAAGCGAGAGGGCGAGCTGCGGAAGCTGCACGGGGTGAGAAAGAGAGGGAGAGAGAAAAAGAGAGCGAGAGAGAAAGAGAGAGAAAAGAGGGAGATAATCCACGAGAGAAGAGGCGCGCGCCTCGCAGAACGCGCGGGAGCTCTCCGTAACCCACTTGTTCCTTTCTATTGAAAGTTTGCGCGCGCTGCCTGTCCTTGGCCGTGCGGTGGCGGCCCGTGCCCCGCCCGCCCTGCCCCGCCCTGCCCCGCCCCGCCCACGCCCCGCGTGCCGCCTGAGGCCGCTTGAGCCTCGAGCCCCGAGAGGTAAGTGAAGGGCCGGGAGTGAAATATTAATCAGGCAAAAAGTGAAACACGAGAAACACACGCACGCACACATGGCAGGGCGCCTCTTCTGTGGCTAAGGAGATCATACCACGTGGGCGCAGGATCAAAAGTGCTCACACCCACAGAGAGAGAGAGAGAGAGAGAGAGAGAGAGAGAGAGAGAGAGAGAGAGAGAGAGAGAGAGAGAGAGAGAGAGAGACGTGCCCTGGCGCTGAAAGCAACCTGTCGTTGATTCGCTTGGCGTTATTGTTACTTCCAGACTTAGCGGCGAGGCAGGGCGGGGCGTGGCGTGACTCAACCTTGTCGTCAGGCCTGCCCTAGCTGGGCACGCGTGCGCACGTGTGGGGAAGGAGTAGGGGGGGGGAGATAATTTAACCGTAATCACGTCACGCGTTTAATTCTTCATCCGTTCGGGAGCAATTACGTGAAAGCAGGAGAGGTCTGGCCTGCCACCGCCGCCACCAGAGTTTTATAGGCCATGTTTATTTTACTTGTAGGGGGCACGCGCTCACACACACACCACACTCACACATACAAATAAGACACACACAGCTACGCGTCACACAGGTATCCGTGTTTCCCGCCCTGTTTAGAGCCGTACATTTAAATTAGAACAAACACGAGGCTGTTCCCAACAACAAGCCAGCTTGGTGTACGTCATGAGAGAAATAAATTTGCCTGTCATCTCTCGGTAAAGGGAAGGGGTTGGTTGGAGTAAACGGTAAAAGTAATTGATGTAATACCACTGCAATTAACTCTCGCTCGCCGCGAGGCTTTTCCGGCTCAATGTAGCGGCCCCACTAAGTGCTCCCGTTTCACCCAAGATTCTTTCTCGTTTTTTTTTTTTTAAGGACAAAAAAATGGGAGTTGAGAAAATAAGAGCTTAAGCACGCAGGTAGGGCGAGGCGAAGGGGGCACTACGGAGCCCTCTGGGTGTCAGCCCCGGGCCGCAAGCCCGACCCGCCACCTCGGGGCGGGGTGGCTAAGCATGATTATGACCGTGCCCCGGCCCGCCCCGCCCCGCCCCGCCACGGCGTACCCGAGGTGGTGTTCCCACACTACTTTGATGGCGCGCAGACAGCGTGACGGCTTCCTCCGCTCTCGGCTGCTCTTCCGGCTCCCGTACCACACGCCACTAAGGAAACGGCGCGGCGGTATACACAGCGGCCTGAGCCAAGGTCGTCTGCGGCCCGGGCGGGGACCGGGCGGGGACCGGGCGGGGACCGGGCGGGGACCGGGCGGGGACCGGCCACATTCAACTGTCAAAATGTGTGAGTTAGGGGTGGAGTGCGGCGGCGCGGGGTACTGCTGCCACTGCCGCCCCCGGCGGGACGCGGAGGGCTGCGGCGGGGGGAGTCCGGCCCGGCGGCGCACTCGTCTCTCCGATTTATACACTTGCAAGTGTGTTGTGCGGGGAACTTTGGAAGTCTATATCCAGTATCCCGATGAAGCCGCCGCAGCCAGCCTCACACTGTCTAGAAGCACACGCTCCCCGGCACGTGTTAAAATAGTTGCATGTGTACGCTCGAAAGTGGGCGTTCGGATTTAGCAGGTCCCGGACCTTCCACGGTAATCTGAGCGGGATTGTTTGCTAGTGGGGTGGCGCTGTGGCTGGAGCCGCTCTGGAGCCCGGGCCCGGCACCCTGCCGAGCCGAGCCGAGCCGAGCTGAGCCGAGCCGAGCCGCACCGACACCGGCCGCACCACAACAGCCGAGCCGCCTAGCCCACCGGGGCGAAACCTCAAATCCACCTCTCACCGCTTCACACCGACTCTCACCGCAGTGTCTGCGCTCCCTCAAGGACCCCACCGGCAAGAACAGCACTAGCAGCAAGGCACACTGTAAAATGCTTGCAAACTAAATTCTTTGCAACGTTGCGAAGAATTTTAAATGTTCGTATTACGAAGAATTCGTTCGCATTGCAAAGAACTTCTTTGCAAGTTACTGGAATTCTTACAAACTATTTGTTAGTATTGCAAAGAAATAGTTCGTAAGCTTACGAAGAATTAGTTCGTAATACAATGCTTCAAAATTCTTTGCAGCTTACAAAGAAAATAGTTTGCAATACGAACCAATTCTTTGCAAGCATTTTACAGTGCAGAGCTCCATACCCCTGCATTCCCCAGCCCGCCCCGACCCACCCCTTTAGCAGACGACACCTCGACACGCGCACTAGCTTCATTCCTCGCAATGATGATGAAAATCAAGCCGAGCCACGCACAATCGGCTGCACTGTTCATGGCATCACAATTTTTTGTTCTCATCGTATGAAAACGCACTGTGCTGTCTGCTCGCGAGGCATGACCAGGGCGCGAGCGAGCAGCAATGCGGATGTTTGTTTTTTTATTGCGGCCAATGGCTTATAGGCATAGCCAGAACAACTGTGTGAGTATGTGAAAGGGAGAGGGGGAGAGAGAGAGAGACAGAATACTCTGGAATTCAAAGCGTAAGGCAGTCTCCCTTTATTTGGTGTGAGGCTAAAATATGTCGCACCATTTAGATCGAATTTGGGGTAAGTGAAATATGTTTGTATTATAGTTCTATGGTCACATTTGGCCTAAAACCAAAAAGTGCGAGACTGTCTTACCCTTTGATTAGCAGAGTAAAACTTTGGCGAGAGAGAGAGAGAGAGAGAGAGAGAGAGAGAGAGAGAGAGAGAGAGAGAGAGAGAGAGAGAGAGAGAGAGAGAGAGAGAGAGAGAGAGAACTGTCGTCGAGGGGACTCCGCATGCGCCCCTGAGCATCCTCTCTCCCTCTCGTTCTCTCGCGGCACGGCGTCTGTTGGCCCCAGTCTGGCCCTTGTGAGCCGCGCTCCTACAACGCGCGGGGCTCATCCTAGGGCTTATCCGCGAGGAGGGCTCATACCCCCGCGAAGCGCACGAGCCCGTAAAGTTTGATGCGGACATGCAGAGGTAAGGGCGTGGCGGGGCGGAGCACGGTGGCCCGGGCCAGCGGAGGGAAGCCCCAGAAGCACGTTCGCCGGCTGTTTCCGGGCCATCAACTCCCCGGCTCCGCAGGGCGGGACATAGGATGTCATAACAAGGACGGCCCGGCCCGGCCCGGGTCTGCACCGGCCGCTTGTACCCGGGACACACCTTCGGCGGCGTGGCACAGCGCCTGCAGGACCCGGCACCGGCGCCGACGCGCCCTAAACCGACTTTGTCATTTATATAGTAAAGCGTAAACGCAGCGCGGTGCTGGGCTGTTTAATGGTCAGACCACACCTCCTGCATGTACTACCGATCGCAAAAGAATTGACCCTCGTGGATACCCCACGCGCGATGGACTCCCCATAAGGAGAGCATGGAGGGTTCCTAGCACGCGCGGGGTATCAACGCGGGTCAAAGTCTTTTGCGACTGATATGGTGCACCGTGTGTGGCCTGCGGCTAGGCAGGCTGCTGTCAGAGTCGTCACTGCTGCATGCTAAACAGACCTACGGGATCATGGGTGAGGAAGCAACAAATTGTGTACGACACACAGTGTCTCACGACAACAAAAAGTGTAGGGCGACACTGCGCCTCACACCAAAAAGTGTATAGGGCTGTCTTAGACTAAGGTTTCCAGAATGTGCCATTCTGCCCCATTTCTTGCCCTTTTTATTCTCTTTCACCCCCGTATCGACGCTACAGAGCGATTACGGCCCGCCCACCTGTCCCGCCCCGCCCGGCTCTGTCTCTAATCGCGGGACACACGGCGGGCGATATCGACAGGGCAGCGCCGAGCGGTGTGGCCGCCCCGCCCCGCCCCGCTCCGCCCCGACAGTTTGGTCGATACAATAACAGACTCGAGAAGAAGTAAGAAGAAGTGTTTGGGGCATCTCCGGTACAATAACGCCACGAGCACACGACACCAGTAGGCCTCGGAGACATCTCGGCTCTGCGGGGCGACAACATTGGTGGCAATCTCTCTCTCTCGCCACCAATCACAGCGCAGCAGCAGCCGGGCGGAGTAATCGCCAACTCGAGCTATCGGCAACACGAGAAGAGAGATTTTCGATATCGTCCCGGACAAGTGCAGAAAGGTACTCAATGACAGCCTATACTCTGAAAACATCAGAGATTTTTGTGACCGAGCTATAGAGTGAATCACTATTTAGAATCACAGATAAGTAGATTTTTTTTATTTCGGATCTCTTTTCATTAAATTTTTAAATTTAAAAAAATGCATGGGAGCACACGCTGCGGTGCGGATTCGGGTTGGTTCAAAAGCCGCAAACGTTTGCGCTGCCCGCGGGGAAATGCGGCTCAAGTCTAAGAAAGCCAAGGGGGCCGGGCGGGCTGCTGGAGCAGGGGCCGGCGGGGGGCTGGGAAGGGGGAGTCTTTCTCCAGCAGCAGCAAAACCTCCGCGCCAGAGCTAGAGCCAGGCCAGCAGCGGGGCGGCCCGGCCCGGCCTCCACAGCTCCAGAACCGCATCGGTCATGGGACAGACTCGCCACCCTCTCCCGCGCTCGCGTCGTCATAAAACGAAATGGCCTTCTGGGTGGCGTTCTGAAATGAACCTGCTGGCAGCGCGCCCGTCCCGTCGCTCTCGCACTCGAGGAGAGAGACGCCGCGGTGACGCGCCGCGACGCCTCGCCACCTGAAGGCTGCAGGCAGGCGCCGCGACGCCCCCAGCAGGCCGCGTGTGACAGCCGTTTCCTGCGGCGCCGCCGCCGCCGCCGCGCCCCTCGTCGTATTTTAGAGCGCGTTTCGGCGGCGGCTCGTCCGCCACTTCTCGAGCCGCAGCATGAAAAGAACATAAATTCCTCGGAGGAAGGACGGACCGGAGGGGAGGGGGCGGTGAAGGAAAGAATTCCACCCAAATATGACTTTTTGAAAACGGTAAAATCTAGATATGACAGCTTGCTGATATAAAAAAAAAGTCGCATTTAGCTTAGCGCCCTGAAGACAGCTAGCTTCATCAAATTGAGACGTCGAGGGAAAACAAGACTAACGTGATAGGTATTCTGAACGATGAGAGGGCCATAAAACAGTTCCTGCTAATTATCGCCAGCTAAGCGCGCGGAAGCCGTATGCCCCTCCCCCTCCCCCCTCGGTCCGGGCGCTCGACGCAAAGTCGAGCAAAATGACGATCTATTGAGGGGCGTTTCTCACGCGCCGGGGAAAAGCTACTTACATCCCCCTGCCCTGCCAACCCGCGCCCCTCGCCCCGTCCCGGGTGGCGCCCTAAGAAGCTTCCAATCGCTGGTGAAAGGATTCTAGCTTTCTCCTTTTCTAAACGATGATAAGAAGGGGGCATTTACGGGCATCAAGAGCGTCGGCGGCGGGCGGGGCTGAGGGCGGGGGGGAGGGCAGCTGGGCCCCATTTGTCGTCCCCTGTCGACGTCGCGTGCCCGCGGCCCGCCCGCCCCGCCCTCCGCGGCTCGCCTGACCCGCTTTGTGCCCGTCCAGCCCAGCCCAGCCCTCCTCCACGAAGCCTCTCCCCTCAAAGACTCTCGGACGCGGCCCCACTCATCAGCACCGCGAAAACGACGTACCTTTTTCGAACGCGTTCCGAACCGGTACGTATACCCCCCGCCCGTCGAGAGGGCCAAACGGTGTCCGTTTCTCATTCCCAGCCGAAGTATTTACGAGGCTGCAAATTGTGTGTGCCAACCAGTGTTCCGGCTTTTCGCACTTTTACGACCCGCAGCACAGCGTGTCTCGGCGACACGCAGCAAGCAAAGTGGAGTGCAAATCCAGAGTGGCGGGAAGCAGTTACTCTTCGTTGAGAGCGGGCGCACTCGCTCGCTCCTATGCAGCCCGCGCACCGTGCGCGGCATGCGGGCTTTGAACAGGTTAATATTTTAAAAACCGCTTCCCGCGATGGATGCAGAAGATGACATTAGTAAGTACGAAAAATACCGAGCCCCGGGTTTCCTAGGTGGCGAGTATTAATTTTCTGTTTGTGTTAATCATTTATTAATTACTGTAAAACATTTTGCTCACACGCCCGTTATTACAAAACATAGCGTTCATCTGCTCGTAATACCCTCGCGTCTGTTCATTATTTCCGCCAGTGGTTCAGTCTCAGCCGCGTACAATAGACGACGCACCCTTCACCCGGACGGGCCATGAAGGGCCGGGCCTGGGGCGGGGGGCGGGGCAGGGCGGGGAGGTGGTGGGTGCGGAGGGAGGGCCCAGAGCCGGGCCGGGCGCGCACACAATGACGCCGCTCCGCACCGTACTACACCGCACTCGAGACGGATCTCTACCCGCCCCGCGATAGTGCGTGCGTGCGAGCGTGCGTGCGTGCACACCAGCCTGCACTTTAGCGCCACGTGACCAAAAGGCCGCGGGAACTCTAGCCCAACATGGAGTACCTGAGACGAGCCAAGTGCGAGGAAAGCCATCGTCAGAGTCGCAATTTTCTCGGGTGCACGCCGCCACGAAAAGAAGAAAAAAAGAAAGAGACGCCAAATTAAACGTCAAAAGAACGTGAGTGTATATTTGTTTGTCGACGCGGGAACGCCTTCAGGATACGGGGAAAGAAAGCGGAAAAGACTGCGGCTGCCTGTACACCTTACCTAATGCAGCCACGAAAAGAACTTGGAAATATGAGGATCCGTTATGAGCACCTGGTCCGCCCCGCCCTGCCCCGTCCCGTCCAGCCCGGCCGCGCACCGTTTTGCTTTCATTACGCGCCTGCGCTGAGCAGCGCTGAGCAGCGCGTGTGGCTTCCTCCTCGTTGGCGGAAATTAAGGCGCGCGGGGGCGTCCGTGACGACGATTCGCACCCCACGGCGTCGGGTCGGAACAGCCGGGGCGGGGCGGGGCGGGGCGGGGCGGGGCGGGGGAGCGGCCACTGCCGCGGTACTTGACCGTTTTGTGTGTCGCCGGCAGCGCGCGGCGCAGCGTGACGGAAATGGAGGGAGAAACGACCACTAGCATCAGCCCCGCCAACAACAAGACCACCACCACCAGCATGGCACCAGCAGCACCCGCCCCACCCGCCCCCGCGCCCTCTCTCCCGCCCCGCCCTTAGTTAGGCGCGCGGTGACACAGCCTGTTCATTACCAAAGAGAATAAGGAAAATAAAGGGAAATAACACCCCTCTTGGCCTGGATATTCTTTTATTTAATGCAGCCGGGCGGCGGCGGAGTGTCGGGGGCGGCGGCGGCTGGAGTGGGGCGGGGCGGGGCGGGGCGGGGCGGGGCGGGGCGGGGCGCTTGTCAAAGGCGCCCTGCCTCATGATGTCGGACGCGCCACGACCACCACCGCCGTCTCCCTGCTGCTGCTGCTGCTGTGACGTCAACGTCAATTCTTCGCCCTCTCCCTTTTCGAACGTCACTTTTTTTTTCCTTTTTGGTTGAAATGTAGACGCGGGTAGAGGGCGACGCGGGGGCAGCACAAACATTTATCAGAGGGCGCAGATATCTCAGGCGAGCGCCAACGAGGCCTTCCTTGAAGGCTGAAAAACGTTTCTGCGAAAACGTTTAACGGCCCCAGGTCTACCCCGCACTTGTTTGTCCCACCACCCCTCCCCTTCTTTTTGATCTCCCACTTTCTTCCCGCTTCCTATACTATCTCTGTACCATCCTGTTACCTTCCGTCCTTTTCACTCCGACTTTGCCTCATTATTTTCTTTTTTTTTCGCACACTCAAAAAAGCGTGCGGGGTGCCATTATCTTGACTTTTCAACATTAAGCTCTTTCCGAGCGCACTTGCTTGTTATATCGAGCAAAATATTCTTCGAACGAGTACATTGCCCTGAAGTGCATCCAGAACGTAGGAAATCAAGAGCACTAGGTTTCTGAGTGCCTGTCCGCCTCCGCCGCGCCCCCGCCCCGCCCCGCGGCGCATCTCATCTCCCCGCGCCCTCATCAAAGCGGCCTGCAGGCGTCACTCTAATATTGTGTGTCGCAGGCTGCGTGATGCAGATGAGGGCGCCCCGCCCCGCCCCGCCCCGCCCCGCCCCGCCCCGCCCCGCCGCAGGGGTCGCACCCTACCGTCCCGTCGAAGATTGGTCACGCACATTGCTCGATAAGGGCCGCATTGCACCCCTGCAGTGTGCTGCTGCTGCAGTCAGGGAGGGCGGGGTGGGGCGGGGCGGGGCGCGCAGGGAGGGGAGCGGAGATACCCTGTAATCCGGCCTATCAGCACGGAACACACTTCCTCCGGTAAGGCCGCGTTATTCCCGTGAGAGGAATTATTAGTGGCGATTAATTTTGAGGCACTACTAGAGACTATTATTTGGCAAACGGTTGGCCATCCCTTCATCCTACCTGCTCCTGTGTTGAAGGGTGAAGGGATGCAGGAATCTAGCTGGACATGAAGTTCATGGACTCGTAAAGCCCTGTACTTACCTGAAACAAAGAGAGAAACACGGCCATTAGCACAGTAGCCCCTACGCACATCGACGCACACCCCAAACACAACCGACAAAGAGAGCACGCCATTCAAACGCTGTCACGCGGAAACCGTGCTTTAAAACACAACTTTGTCAATAAACACGAGGTTCCGCAGCCCGGCAGATTGCAAAAAAAAATTCCTCGGCAAAAAGGGGAAAGGTCGAGGCAGGCAGGTGCAGGGTTCGGACTGGAGGGAACTATTCCACGCTCCGCCTGCCCCCCGCGGGGCTGGTCGGGCTGCGCCCGTGTGTGAGTGTGTGTGTAGGCCGCGGGGCGGGGCGGGGCGGGGCGGGGCGGGGCCCTGCTGTGCTGCCCAGCCCGTGCCCACCCTGCTGTGCCTACGCCGGCATTCTATTCATGGCCGGGCCCTAATCGGCATGGGGCGCCTGGAGGCTCCAGGGACCAGACCCGCGGCCCGGCCCGGCCCGGCCCCGGGCGTGGCGGGAGGGCGCACTCCAGGGCGACACGCAGCCGGGGCGGGGCGGGGCCGGGCACAATAGCGCGGGGGCAGAACGTGCCTCGCTGGCACACGGGCCCAGCGCGCCGTGCGGACAATCGTCACCGACGAGAATCCTTGTGCATTTTTACTTCACTTTTTTGCACAGGCATGCGTGACTGGACTGCTGCGCATGCGCATTCCAAGTGCGTGCGAATACAAAAAAAAAAAAAAAACGAAGAAAAAGAATGTCATTTTATAGTGCCAGCGTGTTGTTTTTTTCTGCACTTGCGACTGGGGAATCACTTTCCGTGCCTTTAACTATGCTCTAAATGTCAGCCCCACAGGGCCGCGACAGGGCCGATGGTGTATGACGTGGCTGGTAATCGCGCCGCATCGGGTGGCGTGCGCTGAGAGCGTTGGGTGCGGGCGGGGCGGGCCCGCGGGGCCGGGCGCGCCTGCTCCCGTGGAATTGCCCATTATAGTGAAACTGTGGAATTTACGAACTCCCGGTGCACACCGACGGTTGGCCTGCAGTTTCACGCTGACTACTTCCCTGTACGGGTCTCCCTCCGGCGGTAAGCAGAGTGTGGCCGCTCGGAGGGAATGAAGGCACGGAGAGGAAAAGAGGTTGGAGAGAGAAAGAAAGAGGGTAAGACAGAAGGAGAGAGAGGAGAGGAGAGAGAGAGAGAGGGAGAGAGAGAGAGAGAGAGAGAGAGAGAGAGAGAGAGAGAGAGAGAGAGAGAGAGAGAGAGCAGGCGGGCACTTGCGGCATCCGCGCGGAAGGGAGCTCATCTCCCTGAGATTGTAGCGGCCTTACTGCTTAACTTGACCTCATTTGCGACGCTCCAAAATAAAGGACACCCACTACTTGCGCACCGCACCCGGGGCGGCGCTCGCTTCTCCCCTGCCCCCACCCCTCCTCCCCGCCCCCCACGCCGCCCACGAGTGAAAAATAATTTCACTTCAGCGACAAGAGCGGCAAGGCCCTGCCCCATCCCTCGTGACGCTCGCTCCGCCGATGTCTCATCGCCGCGCACGCGAGCCCACACTGCCACGACACCGGGGGCGGGACTGGGGGCGGGACTGGGGGCGGGACTGGGGGCGGGACTGGGGGCGGGACTGGGGGCGGGACTGGGGGCGGGACTGGGGGCGGGACTGGGGGCGGGACTGGGGGCGGGACTGGGGGCGGGACTGGGGGCGGAACCCGGGGGGCCGGAACAAGAGGCGGCTCTTACAGCGGAACAGGGCGTAGGCGTTGCTTTCAGTTCGCTGCACGACAGGGTACCGCTGCTGCTTCTGCCGCGCATCCCAGCCCGGCCCGGCGCGCTCAAGTCAATATTTCGCGAGGATTTTGGCGCGCTCTGGCGGCGGCGCGGGGCGACGACGAAGAGGAATGGCGGGATCAGACGCGAGCTGACGGACGGACAGCCAGGCGGAGGGAAGGACTGGCGAAAAAAAGGGGGGGACGGGAAGAGCTGTTTGGGACCATATCCGGCCAATATCCGACTTATATCCGGGCCCTATCCGGTCGCCTGGGCCAATCAGAGAAGGGGCTGGGAGCGAGGGCTACACTATCGTAAGGCGGTAGGCGGTGCGAGAGGCTGTCGGGCGACAGATGGATCTTGTCGTCAGTAAGGACCGCTTTTAGCGTTCTTTGTTCCTTGTACCGGGTGTTTCAGAGAACACGCAACAGTATTGTGGGTCTGCCTACCCAAGGAGCCACGGCGTCTTACGCCTGAAGCGGTTAGGCAAACCCACATACTGTTACGTGTTGTCTGCAACACTCGGTACAACCTGACGTACGACATGGAATTATAGATATGCAATAGGCAGCTTTGCGGCGTGGTTTGGAACTAGCAGCCTCTATCGTTTACTTTCAAGCTATGCGTAAAGTTGACCCGTGGTGAGACCAGATTCACAACCCCGTCCGCTACTCCCGCGGGCCGGAGGGGGCCGAGCCCGGCCGGGCCGGGCCGGGCGCCCCGCTGCCCCTCTCCCACCGCAAGCAGTAAATACAAGGGGCGAGCGCAATATACTGCTGCTGGCTCCGTCTTTTTCCCGCCACCGTCGGTTGTCCTTTTTTTTCTGGCAAAGCAGCCGGCTTTTGCAGAAACCAAAGTCAACGCGCTGCCGGGGCTGGGGCCCTGCAGGGAGGAGGAGGAAGAGCGGGCGTGAACGAATCCGCAGCAGCAGCGTAAGCGGAACAAGGAAGAGAGAACAATTTTTTTGCTTTTTTTGTTTTTTGGTTTTAGATCGTCAGACTTTGTTGGCGATTCGGAGTTGGAATTTCGCCTTTCTCCGTCCTGTCTATAGGTCCCGGTGTGGACCTGGTATTACCCGCCCCGCCCTGGTCTACTCGGGCCGCCCCGCCCCGCCCCGCCCCACCCGAGGCCGTGAGCCAGATGACGGCCGGGCCGGGGGCGGGCCGCGCGCAGCTCAGGGGCCTAATTGCAGTGTCGTTTACCGAGACTCACTACTACTGATGTACGGGACTGTCGGGGCGGGGCGGGGCGGGGCGGGCCCGGGCGCGACACGTGACGGGCGGGGCAGGGCGGGGCAGGGCGGAGAAGAGGAGGGAGGGCTGCAATTAGCGAGTTATGCCTCATTAATGCCACGCTACAGTGGTGTGTGTGTGTGTGTGTGTGTGTTCCACATCAGGCGCACCAGCCGCCAGGGGTAGCCAAGGGCTAGAAAAAAACGCACCGGGAACGGACAACGTCGGCCCCGCACCTCGCCCCGCCCCAACACCCTGCCCCGCCCCAACCCCCGTGCCTCTCATCCCGCCACGCCCCGCCCAGACCTACTTCCCCAGGACGAGCGTGAGGAGGGCCAGGGGCAGGGTCCTCCGCCCCACCCCGCCCCGCCCCGCCAGCCGCCGCGAGCAGAGAAAGGGACTTGGCTTGGATTACCTTCACAGCCTACGTTGGATCCTGGCCAGGCGTGCCTGTACGGCGTTCCCCTGAGCAGCACCCCCACCCCTCCCCCCGCCCACACATACGCCCACCAACACACACGCACACACACACACGCGCGCACGCGCGCGCTCGCGCGAGAAGCCATGATAGGAAAACTAAAGCGATATAGACGTGCGCAGGTCGACGCCAAGGCCCTTCGCTCCACTCAGGGGCGGGGCGGGGCGGGGCGGGGCGGCGAGCGGCCGCAGCTAGCGCACCACCTCTGCCCCCTGAGAGTCCCGAGGGCCCCCGTTAGGTGATTAGGCGTTCTGCCCCCTCCCCCCCCCCCCCCCCCCCCGATCATCAGTCGATGTCCTTAGATCGCCTCGCTGCCGCGCGCCGACCTGCCCGGCCCGGCCCGGCCGCGCCCCTCACAGGATCGCGTGATCCATGGCGAGCGGACGCCAGAACGAGGTCGCCGAGAAGAGTAGTAGTTTCCTCGATCGGGGAGCGTGGCGGGGCGCGGCGTGGCGGGCGGGGCGCGGCGGGTACTGGAACGGCTAGCAGCGAGCCAAGAAGGATCCGCATCAGGGAGAATAAGGTGGTGCGGTGCTGGGGCAGGGGGGCAGGGGGGCGTTTTCAATCCTTGGCGACTCGTCGCCGGCGAGTCCTTTTACTTCTCTTCCTCCCGTCCCGCCGCGGCTCCTACTGGTGGCCGCGCGCTGCTTCGCGACCCAGACCCGCGTGTTGCTTCTTTGCGGGAAGCGGGCTGCGACGGATTAAATGGGAACCGGACCGGTCCAGTCGGGCGGGACGGGGCGGGGCGGGGCGGTCCGGTCGCGACCATTGGCACTGTTCTGCGGGTGAGTTATCATCAGACACGTCCGGGATAGCTGGAGCCGCGGTCATGGAGGGAGGCGAGGGGGTGGGGTGAGGGGGCAGACAGGAGCTGCGCAGAGCTGCGCCGTGCACATCCAGGGCATTAGGTTGGCGGGGTTGGGGCGGCGCGGGGGGCGGCGCGGGGCCGGGGCGAAGCGCGCTCGCCCGTGCACCAGTCGCTGGCCGGAAGCAGGCTATATCGTAAGCCTTTTGCGAGACCAAGTCGCCCCGCCCCACACCACCCCGCCCCCTCCGTACCCCCCCTCGCGGGCCGACAGTCTCACCTCGAATCAGATAGCGAGGGGCGCGGCGCTTCACTATCTCGCTACAGAGTGCTATATAGCGTCTTGGTTTAGCGCCGCGACGCTACACGTCCCGTGTGCGATTGCGTTGGACAATTCTCCCTCCCCTTCCCCCTCTTCTCCTCTGCCCGCCCTGACACAAACCCAATCGCACCGAGTTGCGGGCGCACCACATCGCAGCCCCGCTGCCGCCGTCTAAAAAGTTGTTTACCTGGCGGTTATACCGCCCCACCCTGCCTCGCCCCCCGCCACGCTCCGCCACGCCCTGCTCCGCTCCCCACCCTGCGTCGCATACAGGCATGCGTGCAGGTTACGGCGGCTTATCCGACGTTCGGGTCCCCGATGTGGTCTCAGAGACTGCGACGAAAAAGAAAACTTATCGATACTGGTTTTATAGCCGGTAGTTTGACGAGGAAGTAATGTGGGTAGAACGCGCCGAGCCGAGCCGAGGTAGAGCGCGAGACAGACAGTGCATTACAGGACAGGAGGACAGCCCGCCTGTCCGTAAGCTCTTTTCTCCACTCAGTCGCAGAAACAGTTTGCGCAGCAGCTGACGTCACGTCCGGAAATGCAGATAGGCTTATAGTGGTGTGCGCCGAGGAGGGTCGGGGGTCAGCTCAGCTCGGCGCGGACTGCGCGGGGAGGAGCAGGGAAGTAATGGGATCTTGACAGGTGGTGGGGACGAAACTGTGCACATTTGTGCTCATTCGCGTTAAGTAGGATTATTTTAAAATAAATAAAAAACAGAACGGGGGTAGGTAGGGTAGGGAAGGGTCTGGCACAGGAATCTGGGGGGCAGCGTGGCGCACTGGGCGGGGGCGCAGAGCCCGGCCCCCGTTCCTTTATCTACCCCATCCCATCCCAGCCCAGCCCATCCCCCGCGCCGCCGTCCGCTCACAACTCATTCTGGCCCCTGTCCACACCGTCCACCCGGCCAAGTTCGACCCTCGCACGGGGAGGGGGAAGGGGGAGGGGAGAGACAACCACACAGCGCTAAATGAAGTACACCTGTCACAGCCCGGCGGGGCGGGGCGGGGCGGGGCGTGGTGGGGCGTGGCGGGGCGGGGGCGGACGTCCTCCCGACAGCCATCACGCGGTGCGAGTTACCCGCGCGCGCCTCTCACCAGCGTGACAAACGGCAACGCCCGGCAAGAATTAAAATGACGTCCTGGTATCAGACGGGACAGCGCATGAGACACATGTCACATGAAAAGCCCCAGATACCTAAGGCATGCATTAGCGGACTGCTTTCCTTTTAATCAGCAGTGCAGGACTGGGAGTCGGGTGGAAGAAGAATTCAAGAGTAGCTATCACCCCAACACTACGCACTACGCAGGCCATTTTTATTGCCAAAATTTTGGCATCCCCCGAAAAGAGCGCCATTTTTTGGCGTCCAAATAGGAAGATTTTTGCGAAAAAAGTGGCCAAAAGTTGGCGTTCTTTCGTAGGAGGCCGCTGGTTTAACAGTGAACAACAACAACAACGTTTCCGTGCGCGACACGTGCCGTGATGTGCATTAAAAGCCCCGGAACACATTATAACGACAAGGGCGGGGCGGGGCGGGGCGGGGCAGGCTTAACGGCGCAGTAACTGCTCGCCAGCGCCACTCGTCGCGTCGTCAACACCGGCGACAACAACAACAACAACAACACTGTATCCAGGGCAGCAGCGTGCGGCTGCAAATTAAAAGGTACAACAGCGGTATTAGCCCCGCGCCCGGCCGGCCCGGCCGGCCGCTCGATACCGCAGGGGGCGGGGCGTAATGTGGCCCCACGGGTCCCGCGAGGTGAGGGTAGCACTAATCCCTCACATTGCTAGCCCATTCGCAATAGCACACTCACACACACACGCGCGCGCGCGCGCGCACTGCTCACAGGGGTACGCGCGGCCTTCCCTTAGAGATCGCACGCGGGGCACAATGTGTCTGCTGTAGCAGCGCGCGCGGGGCTAGGAGCGCCAGTCAGGATAGGCAGGCCCGCCGCGCACGCCTGCGTGAGGGTTGCCTACCCGCCGGGCGCCTCGCAGCGCCGTCAGGATGCCTGCTCTGCGGCGAAGGGTACTCACGGTGTCGTGCTTTCGGCACCTCATATGGGTACTTTTCCAGACACACATTTGTTCGGCGCGCTGTGCGTTGAGAGAGAGGCGACGCCTCAGTGATACCGGGCGGCACTGGAGTGAGTATATGGCAGAGAGGAGAGACGCAGTAAAGATAGCGGCACGGCGTCGCTTTCGGGGGTGTATTCTTCTGGTATCACAGATAGACAAGACATTGGAAAACACGCTGCCACAGTCAGACGTGTGGAGGAGAGAGAGAGAGAGAGAGAGAGAGAGAGATACGACGCGAGAGTGGGGCGGCGTCTGCTCCGTCGTGCGACACGGAGAGCATCCGCAGAGGAAAACGCATTTAAATTTTAAAACGAGGCAGATATGAAACCCGGGACGTGCCAGGCCGGCCCGCCGGGCTGCTGATGGGCGGGGATCCACAACAACAATCTACCTACCGCACCGCATTCTGCCGGGATGCTATGTGGCCCAGATCCCCACGCCTCGGTGCTGCCCTGGTGCAGTGCGCCACAGAGCCGGGCTTGGCTGGCAGACCTCGCTCTAGCTGCGGTTTGCAGCATGATCCAATCAGCGCGCGAAATCTGTTTCCTGGGATTTTCCGGGCGTGTCCAGGAACCAGGAACGCAAAATGCGGCAACTTCCTGGGTACCCCAGAGAACAGATTTACCGTGTGCTCGGATTTAAGCTCCCAGAATTATTAGAATCTCTAATTTCGAACAGACCAACGGTTGCAATTATTTTCTCGAGGTAATGTTGATTTGGACTTTCTTTTAATTTGCCGACTCGGCCCGTGCCTTTGCTATGTTCTAAGACAGTTGCAGCCCTGCTTTTCTGTTTCGTTTCTTCCTCAAACCCTTACATTCTCCATCAGACTCGCCCCTCCAGCACAGAGGTCGGCAATGTTTTTTTCCCCGGACGCTAAGTTTAAAAAAAAGGGGGGGAAAAGAAATAAAAACAGAGGAGAGGAAGGACCCGGTCTGCTTGAGCGGCCCCACAGACCAAGATCTCCCGGGGTAAACACAAAATAATAAAAGCAGCCTTTCTGGTGCGGTCAGGCAAACGACAAGATGAAATAATCAAGGGCTCACAGCGCAGCGGGCCCGCTGGCCTCGCTAACCTGCCTTCAGGGGCGGCCGGGGGAGGGGGTACATCTCACCCTGGAGAGCCTGCCCGCGCGGCCGGGGGCCGGTGGGAGCTGAGCCGCCCCCGCCGCCCCCCTCCGCCCACACCACGGCACGTCCGAACCTCGGCCAAGGCTTGAATCCTCCCTCTTGAGCCAAGTTCGAAAAGACGATATTTTTGTTAGGGTGGGGGATGGGAGTCGGGCCGGCCCCTACCTGTGCCAGCCGGGCCGAGCGATAAGGAAGAGAGACCTCTGCACTTTTACTCGCGGGCGAGAGAGAGAAAGAGAGAGAGAGAGAGAGAGAGAGAGAGAGAGAGAGAGAGAGAGAGAGAGAGAGAGAGAGAGAGAGCAGAGCGTGTGAGGGAGCCTCGAAAATAGGAATACTACCGTCGGCACATGCCACAAACAGTCGGTTAGACCTGACATTTGACGGACGCCGGCCTTCCCCACTGACTAGGCAGTACAAAGTGTCCGGCCCAGACCGGCCCATACACACAGCAAAAACTTTAAATATACAGACAGGTTACTATTGAGAGTTTTACGTGATGTTTGTTATGTTTTGCTCCCTCTCAATAAAATAGAAACGGACGAGGCTGTTTTATACACGAACATAGCGGGCATTCCCTCCGCGCGCGTCCTCCACAGCGGCACTCGCGGCGGTGCCTACTGTGCTGGAAGCACAGCGGGCGGGCCACATCAGGCCAACGCTGCACCAAAAGTTTGATTTCAACTTCGACGCTGTGTTCCGAGAATGTTAAAACAGAGTCCCGGCCGCCAACATCGTCACACAACTTTACCCCACTTCCTCCCTTTTCACTTCATTTATCATCGCACGCTCTTCCTTGTCGCAGCTCTCTCTCTCTCTCTCTCTCTCTCTCCGTCTCCTTGGCCAACCACCACGTCGCCGATGGAGAAGAACAAAAGATCCCAGTCCAGCAGCAGCAGGCAGCCACACACAGCGTTTGTCAAAGAGTGTGTTACTGCAGCAACATCGCCCCCCGGGACCAATGGCTCGAAAGAACGAAAATATAGAAGAGACGGTGTGTGAAGGCCGAAGCGGTAAAGAGGGAAAGAGAGATAGGGGTGAGGGGTGGGAGGGTGGAGGGACGGGAGGGGATAAAGAGACAAAAGAGTTGGCACGAGTCTGCGCTCTGAGGAGTGGGTACCGGCCTCAGGCCCGCGGGGTGTAGATCTGCCTGTCCTCGCCGGTTACGATCGATGTCATTTTGGCACGCCGCCTTCTAGGTAGTGGTACTACCTGCCCGGCCCGGGACTGCGACAAGGCGGTGGAATGGCCAGCCAGCCAGCCAGCCAGGCCCCGGCGGGCGCGCCCTGTCGGCCCGGGCCGTAACTAATCACCCTCCCGCTGGACGCGTCCCCGTCCCTCCCCGATATGGGCATTGGCACAAGGGAGGGCCAGCGCCAGCGCGCCGTTTCTCTCCCCCTTCCCTCTTCCTCCCCCGTGCTAGTGCCGCTCGAACCTTGACTGGTACTGCACAGTCTTACATTTACATGCGCGATGAGACGCGCGGGTAACGCTGCTTTTGCAGCAAAATAGGAAGGGAAGCAAAACCTTAAAAAAAATGTGTATAACGATCTTTGAAACGGGAACATGGACCAGTACGCCCAGGAGACCAGTAGCAAGTTCAAACTCTCGGGGCCACCGCAGCGCGGCGGGGGGTAACAGGGAGAAAAAGAGGGGGGGGGGGAGTGTAAGGTCCGAGGAGCGTGGTGCGGGTGCGGTCAGGGCCGCGCGGGTGAAGCCATTCCATAACTTACTTTACAACTTTAGTTTTTAGTGTCACCGTTGGAAGTCATTTGGGGACGGACCGGGAGGCCTCTCAGGGAGGTCGAAGGGGTGAGAGGGGGCGGGTAGGGGCGGGTAGGGGCGCGGCGGGGGGCGACCGCCACATACCACTGCGGGCGGCCCCTCCCCGTAACCACCGCCGGCCCGTCCCGCCGCAGCCACCATGTCGCCGATTATGGCACAATCATGGCATTAAATACGTCCCCTATTCCCGCCCACCTTTGTCCCTCATATTGCACACATTAAGGGCTTGCGGGAACGGGGGACGAAGAAGGGCCCTTTCGCATGAGTAAGGAATACTTTCAGCCCAGGAAAAAATAATGTGTCTTTACGTTACTATCGACTGATCGGATAAATTAAAACTAATCATTTTTGTGGTTTACTATAAAATTTAACGTTGTCTGGAAAGGCCAATTCTGGCCTGCTAACTATTATGTTGGAGTGATAAGAAAAAGATGCGACGGACAGCGGCAGCCAGCGGCAGCCAGCGGCAGGCCAGCGGCAGCCAGCGGCAGCCAGCGGCAGCCAGCGGCAGCCAGCGGCACACGTACCGCCCATTACGTCCGACAATGCAAAACGGTTTCCAATTAAAACAGGCGGGGACACAGACGGGCCCGGGACACGGGCGGGCAGGCACACGCGCACGCACGCACGCAGACACGGCACGGCACAACAACAATTACAAACACGAAAGTGCCGACAGGACGCGCGCCGCGACGCGCCGCGACGCTCGTGAGCTGCTCCCCGCAGCGACGCCGCCCCGGCCGGCCTATATCCGCCCCCACGCCCACGCGCGCTGCCCGCCCGGGGTTTTTGGAAAGCGTCACGATTTTGCCATGATTTCTCTGCGGGGCGCGTATAGCGTGCACGGTTCGTAACATCAGATGGACGGCCGGGCCGGGCCGGGCCGGACGGTCGAGTGGACGCGCCATCGATTGTGGACATAGGCAATAAACCCTGCTGGCTGGAGAGGAAACGCCGGGGTCGTATCCGTTCACTTTTCACGAACTGGACGCGACGCGACCCGCAGCCCTGCTCTGCCCTGCTCTGCCCCGCGGCCGACACGCACCGACACGACCCGCATTTTCTCTCAATCAATCCACCCGACTAGGGAGAAGGGCTGGGAGGAAAGAGAGGGCATTGCACTGCGCCGCTAGAGAGATATTCCGCATGGAACAGCTAAAAAATAACAATTGAAATCTTCGGTACAAAAGTTAAAATTACCACCAATCCCGCATTGTGAAGTATAGTCCAAATCGTGACGGTTCTGACCGTACGGAAAAATTTTGAACGGGACCGTAAATAGCTAAGGTTTTTTTACAGTGACGCTTGGGGTTTCTGAAACACGGCCAATTCCGCAGCCATATTTACCGGTGCAATGGAGCTAAGAGCATTCGGACGAGGGTCGCAGTTCTGGGAAAGGGAGGGGCGATTTCTGCTTTCCATAATTTGGTTGTATTGACTGGAAGGGAAGGAGACCAGATTGGACCTCGACTCGACACTCGAGGAAGGGCACGCCAAGCGCAAGGTATGGGCCGGGCCCGAGCCTGTTGCGAGGTCGTGACGTCAACGGATGGGCCGACCAGAGGTCACGTGGGAGGGACGCGTATCGGACGCGGAGGTGGAGGTCAAATCGAGTTGGAAATAGGGAGAGAGAAGCCAGTGGCGGCGCGGCTAACGTTTTCGCGTCGTGTCTTTTGTGGAAACGTTGGAGTGTTTTAGTTCAGACACCTGCCTTTTAACCATATCCCGAGAGAGAAAATTTTGGTGAGCAAATAACTTGAGTGTTATCTAAATTTTCTTAACTTTTGAAAACTTAGGATAGTTTGGTTTAGGTTCCCTCGAGACAAGTCAGACACAATCGGAAAAAAATTCTCGATCAAACCATTCAGTTCACTATGTTTTATACACGGCAACACTGACCAGACAGCGGGCGAGAAAGCGGGTCAGCGTCGCTGACTCATCGCCCCTAAAGGCGGTCATGAATGATTGGGAACCCCCAGGGGGGCGGAGCGCGGTTACAGCCCCCCTGCGCCGTCATCAATACATTAACACAACACCGCGGGGACGGATTACAAGCAGGCCCGTCACCCGGCCCGTCACCCGGCCCGCCCCGCGCAACAAGCCGCACCGACACAACACAGACCTCAACCTGCTTGCTGTCGGCAGGTCATTCTTCCTCATGCCCGTCGCGCCCAAATCTCATCCCCGGGCGGGCCGGGCTGGACCCCGATAGACCGACAAGTAATCACTCGGGTCACACCGCGGCCGGCCCGGCCCGAGTCTATGCGGCGGCGTTGGGGAAGACGTCGGAGGCTTTAGGCCTAGTAGCTTAAGCTCTACGGCCTGGCCCGGCCGGGAGGGCGGGCCGCCCGTTAACCCCCGCCCTACCGCCTATCCGGTGTCAGCTGCCAATCCACCAATCCTTAATCACCGGGGCCCTTAGCCCGGCCCGACCCGGCCCGGCCCAGGCACGACATAGACTGCGACACTGCTCTGCACAAACTGCCGCAGCGACCGGAGGCGGAAATCACTCCGCTCTCCTCGAGGGGCACGGGGTACAGCAGACAGCAAATCTGACAGTTTTTTAAAATTTATTTTCTTTTTTTGTAAATTTTCTTTTTTTTAAATTTAGGGGCTGGTTCTGATCGGCGTGCTATGGCTCGCGGGTCCGTTCCGTTGCGCGCTCCACGCTACGCCGCGCCACGCCGCGCCACGGCCGGACTGCGGCACGCCACCGTCACTAAAATAGCAGCCCGAAACGTCAATGGGCGTGACAGCGTTTTGTTGCTGCAGGGCAAAGCTTTCAATAAACCATCCTCGTCATCTGTGCAGAGATACGCGCTGCGATGCGCCCGCACCTATTACTGCGTGCGCGATAAAATTCACCGAGGACCCTATTATTTTGTTCTTCTACGTACCGCTTGAAGTATGGCGGGTCTGCCTACTCTAGGGGCCATTGCGCCCTAATAAGGCCCCTTCGGCAAGAGCGGAGCGGGATAGGCAAAACCCGCATACTGTGACCTCTCGCCGTCAGCCGTCACCTCGTCACCGGCCGCGCCGGGCCGGGCGGGTGACGCCTTTATCGCAAATCACGACTCGACGTAAATAGAAGGCGCGCACGCCTTCCGGTCTGCAGAGCTGCCCGCCCCGCCCCGCCCCGCCCCACCCCGCCCGAGCGTGCGAGCGTGCTAGGGTCCCGTGCTCGCTACAACGTGGCCGTGCCGGGCGGGGTTTGTTGCCCCGCGGGCCATCTGCCGCCACTTACCGGGGCTAATTCGACCGCGCCGTACAAGGGTGGGGCGGGGCAGGGCGGGGCGGGGCGGGGCGGGGTGGGGTGGGGCGGCCCCGGGAGTCACGGTCGCGGCGCGCGCCGCTGCGTGGCGGGGCGAGCACAATCGATTTCGCCCGATCGAGTCCCCAATGCCTCCTTGAAAACAACGGCACACTCGAGGACTGTCCGCGTCAGCCCCGCCCCGCCCCGCCCCGCCCGGCAAGCGGCGCGCGCGCAGAGACCACCACTCCAGGGCGGATTGAATCCGCGAGATTCACGACTATTTTTCGACGGGTCACAAAGTCCAGAACTACATTACAGTACCGACTGTTTGTTCTTTGGCCCTCGTCAAAATAAAAGGTTCCTGCCCGCGGGTACCTTACGAAGGGTGGTGGTGGTAAGGTCGAGAAGTCGTGGTGGTGTTTGTATGCTAGTGTGTGTGTGTGTGTGTGCGTGTGCGCGCGCGTACGTTCACTCCTATCCCGCTGGCCCAGTTTACTTTGCACTCTGTTTGCAGAGCAACCTAATGTGATGTCAGCAACGGACGCACCAACCGCTTCGCAGTGGTGGGAACCAGAACCAGGACCCCCTGCCTACGGACCTACCCTGCACCAGACCGTGCGCCCACCAGCCAGCTTCCCTCCGGCGAGGCGGGGCGGGGCGGGGCGGGGCGCGCCATAGAACAACTCTATACACACCCGGCCAGCGCTGGCTCTCCTCTCGGCTCTCCCACAGTGGGAGCCGGGGTGGGGCGGGTTGGGGCGGGGTGGGGTGGGGCGGGGTGAGGCGGGGCGGGGCGGCGGGGTGGGATTAGACGGAGGTCCAGTCCGGCCGCTCGCCTCCGGCCGACTTTATCTTGACCTTATCGGGCCGACGCGACAGAGAGCCGACGGGACGCGGCAGGGCCGACCCGGGGCGGGGCGGGGGGGGCGGGGCGTGCTACATGGTATGAATTGCACGTCGAGTCGAGCTAAAGTCCCGGAGGTGCCGGCCTCAGCCCTGGAGGGAGGGATGGTCCTTCGCGGTTCGCTCCTCTCTCTCTCTCTCTCTCTCTCTCTCTCTCTCTCTCTCTCTCTCTCTCTCTCTCTCTCTCTCTCTCTCTCTCTCTCTCTCTCCTTCAACCCCTTTCCTAACCCCTCACGCCCCTCTCCTCTCCTCGGACTGGCGATGCCTCCTCTATCTTTCCCGCACGATTTGGCCCGGCAGGCTTTACGTTTGGTACACGTGATTTCCCCCAGATCCTTCGCTGCTGCTGCTGCTACTACAGCTGGTACGTGCCTCAGGTGGCGCCTCCCTCTCCCTCTCCCTCTTCCTCTCCCTCTCTCTCTCTCGCCCTCTCAATACCCGCTCTGAGGGCATGTTGTATGTGTCGCGCCCGGCCGGCCCGGGCCCCGCCCGCATGTCCGTGTCCAGCCGGCCCGAGCCACCTGCGGGGAGGGGGTAGTCAATTACACGAGCAGAGGCTACTCTCCGCGCCATCAGCGCAGAAACACGCGGGGAAGGACGTGAGTCAGTTGTTTGGCAGTGCTAAAAATGGATAATGAGGAAAAATTAGCGTTAAACGGACTCCGCTATATATGCTCTGAGACAGTACTCTTTCGTTAAAAGACTAAATACTTTACTTTTCCGCGGGCAGTATTTTCAATACACCTAGTAAAACACGGCGTGTCTCCTGTAGGTCTCCTACTGACAGCGCAAAATTGGCCGAGTTGGCGAAATTTTGGCAACGCGTCTCCATGTATCAGCGGTATGCATTATGACAAACCAGGTCGATTTCCACTCGAAGCGCTGCCATCACGATCCCAGTTTGGTTTTTATTCGCCTCTCCGCCGGACCGGTATGCCGGAGATGGAGCCGCGTCACACCCGCACCCCAACCGGATAGGGACACCGCTAACACGACAGGGTCGCGGTAGAGTTTTACACAAGTATCGGGGCTTGGCTTGGCGCGCCGCCGTGGGGATTTAGGGGGTGCTGCGGGGGGCGGGAGCGTGCGATGGGGAGCAAAGAAGAAGAAAAAAAGGAAAGACATGCAAATTTCAGAAGCAGCGCTGCTTCGCTTCCTGTCGCCTTTCGACGAGCACTCCTATCGGATTTAGTAAGACCATAATTCTATTTGGTATGGTGATCGCCGTGCCGGCCGAGCGAGCGACGACTTGGCTTCAAGGGGTTCCTACCAGCTGGAGGCGTAAAAAGAATGGCGCAAAAAATTGCAGTTTTTCTTTTGTGTCGTATTTTCAAGACGTTAGTGGCACAAACTAGGAATAAGGGCGAAAGGCAACGTTTAGATGAGGAACCAGGAATTAAAACAAAACTGCGAACTTCGGAAGCATGCATTTTACAGAGTGCAGTTTTAGCGCCACGGCAGGCAGTCTGGGGACAGGCTGTCGCCTTCCGCCGTACATTTGACGTGGCCATGAATGTGACCGTAAGTCGGCCAAGTTTTCCCGTTGGAGACGCGCAATTTCACTAGCAGACTGCATAATGGTTGGTGAAAGTGCCATTGCCATGTCGCGGCCCTGGCGGGGTGAGGCGGGGCGGGGCGGGGCGGACTGGGCTTGCGGCGAGGCGGACGGACTGGGCTTGCGGCGAGGCGGGGTGGGGTGCACCGGCGGCAGTACGCCTTTCACGGGCGCCGCCCGCCCCGCACTATAGGTGCGGTGGGCCTCGCGCCCGAGACAGAGAGGGGAAGAAGGAGAGAGAGAGAGGAGTTGTAGACAGTTACGCGACAACCCCTTCCCTTAACAGGCAAGGGAGCAGTCCTGACCACAGAGAGGGCCGGGCTGAGGCAGGTAGGCGAGTTGCAGTTGTAACTGGTGCGCGGTGGGGCATCGCATTATTATTGGTCGCAAACTGCTCTCAGGTCAACCAGTCAGTTAGAAAACGAGGGGTTGTTGGCAAACCCGCAACCGCGCGGGTAACGAGTGCAGACTCACGGGCTCATCGGACCGCACGGAGTGAGGACAGCCCTCATCCCTGGCACTGCGTAGAATGCACTAGTGTTTCCGACCGGGCGGGTAAAAGCCTCGCCCGGCATATGCTGTCGCTCTCCCTCCCGTTTGTGTCAGGTGAGAGGCACAGAGACAGAAGATGTCGGGCGACGCTCTTGCCCGCCCGATTGGAAACACTAGAATGCACTCAACGGGTAACCATGGAGCCATACCTTGCACTATCTCAATCACTTTATAAATATTTCAGGGCACTTTAAAGGGGCCGCCGCGGCTGGGCCTCGGCGCGTGCGGCGCTGACCCTGACATATAACCAGCACGTGTGTGTGGCCAGGGCCGGAGCAGGAGGGTCAAGGAGGCCAACCCCCTGGAGTCGCCTGGAGTTCCCCCTGGAAACCCCGCGGAGAGGGGCGGGTCCCCACACGGGGACCGGGCGGGGCGGGGCGGGGCGGGGCGGGGCGGGGCGGGGCGGGGCGGCGCGGGCGCAGCCGTAACTTGAGGGCCGCGGGGTGTGAGACGGTTAATTAATTATTCACTCTCTGGCGATTCATTAAACTTTTCGTACTACACTAGTGCTGCTGCTACCACTCCAAGCCGGCTCAAACTTGGATACCGCGCGCCACTTTTCACCCAGTGCCCCGCGCCCTCCGCCCCGCGCCCCGCGCCCCGCGCCCCGCGCCCCGCGTCCCACGCCTGCTCGAGCGTACGTCAGCAGCGGAGCGGGACACGCCGTTTGCGAAATTTCCTCCTCGCAGAAAGGGGTCATTGAGAAGAGGCTGGGTTAAAAGAACGGGGCCGCGCCGGGCAGGGCAGGTGGCAAATGGCCGCCTGTTCCCCCGCCCGGCCCCCGCACCGCGCGGAAAGCACTCTGTTCGCGCGCTGGAAACAAGTGTTGACTGAAAAGTAGTCTGCTTTAGCCCCACGTGCGGGGAAAGGCGATGTGCTGCACTCATGAATCTATTTACTTGTTTGTAGTGAAAAACTGAGGCCCCGGGGGGGGGGGGGGGGGAGGCTCGGCAGACGGACGTGAAACACGAAAAAGTTTAAAAGCGGCTACGGCCTCCTGGAGGGGGCGTACGCGGAGGCGGCGGAGGCGGGGGTTAGAAGCCGCCGTCGCATCTTTAATTGGAATATACTTTGCAAAGACGCGCTCATAATGTCGGCCAACTTCCCCAACTGCTGTACCTACCGAGGCGGGAAAGAGTCCGCAAAAATAAATATAATGCAGCTGCCAACTAAAAGCACCCGTCGCCTTCCTTCCACCAAACACACAGCAAACTCGGACTTGACTGCGACTGGGATTCGATTGACGAGGAGCCAACTTATTGACAACTGCCTTTCAGCCCGGGCGCTGCTAGCGATTGCAAAAATTGAGCGACGCTCTGCCACGAATATTCCATGCCGACTTGCCGACGCCATCAATAAACTTTACTAAACCAAATAAAAATTGAGACAAGACAAAACTTTCGTTACGCGCGCATATTTTGATCTATTTTTCATCTCTTCATTTTTCTGATGAACATTGAACATTCCGCAGAGAATCATTTACATCCAACGACGAAGAGCGTCATTTTCAGAACGAGGACGTGACAGAGACACACTTCTACCCGCACGCAACGTCCTCTCCCGTGGGCTCTCCATCCACGCCGCTATACACGAGACGCACAATAGTTGTGCGGGCTCACCTTGCGGCCGCGGCGCAGAGCCGGTGAGGTGAGGTGAGGTGATCCGCTGAAATAAATATCCTGATCCTGCGCTGTGGTCGGGCCGGGCCGGGTCGCACTCACTCACTGTCACCAACACCACACACTACTCCACGGACACGGCCAGCTCCTCGCGGAGGAGGGCTCTCGCGGGGGCGCAGGGAAAGCCCAGGACAGCGGGGCTGTCGCGGGGGCGCAGGGATAGCCCAGCACAGGGCTCTCGCGGGGGCGCAGGGAAAGCCCAGCACAGGGCTCTCGCGGGCGCGAGAGCGAGCTCGCGGCGCAGAGCGCAGCACCGCTGCTAGCACAGCGTAGCGTGGCGCCTGCCTGTGCTTGCCCTCGCGCTGCCACAAGGACTGAGCCGCCCCGCCCCGCCGGCCGCCCCGCCCGAGCCAGCGGCGCTCGGGGTGGCACCCCCCACCCTACCCCGCCCCAACCCACCCCACCCCGCCCCGCCCGCTGCGATTCCTTCGGCAGCGCAAGCGGTGTGTAGGGTCGGATTTCCCTGAAGGAGTCAGCAAGACTGACCACAGCGGCGGGCGAGGCGGGGGGGCGCAATGAAAAGAAAACAGCCTCCAATACGCACAGAATTCCCATGTTCAATTTAGTACGTATTAGGAACGGACGGATGTACAGAACCCCGAAACAGCCTCCGTCCCAATTATTTTTACAGTGCGGAGCGGGCATGCGGGATATGTTATAATCGAAGTATAATAGGGCGTGCCTCGTGCTAACCCTTTAGGCAACTGATCGGCGAACCATACTCCAAACTACAAGCGAGCCAGCTCGGTGCAACGCACTTAGCGGTACCGCCCCGGCCTCGTCCACGCCCTCTGGCTCCACCGCCTCTCCCCCCGCACCTGCACCGAGAGCGCGTTCACCTGCCGCATGCAGATTAAAAGTTTGGCGTTATGGACCATCAGGCAGGCTGTCCGGCGGTCGTTCGGACAGCGCTTATAACCGCTGTCCGTCAGTGGGGCGGGGCGGAGCTCGGGGCGGGGTGGGGCCAGGGGTCAGGCACCCAGAAGGCCGTAAACTACAGCAGTATAACTCACAAAATTTAAGGACCGCGCAATAAATTTATTTATTTGCCCCCGCCCCCGCGCCACAGCCGTGGGGCGTGGACCCGCCCGCGCACCAATACTTACGGTCAACTAGCGATTGTGGAGCCGAAGTAAAAATCAAGCGAAACAACGCAACGCGAGGAGAACTGGAGCTGGAGCTGGAGCTGGAGCCTGAGCTCCGGGTGAGCGGAAGTAACACTGTTACACGGCCGGCCGGCGACTGCAAGGAGCGCAGGGAGTTCGCGGAAACCGTCCTCTGCATGGAGCGTGCTTTACCGTTTCCCGCAAACTTCCACTCCATCGCTTGCGGTATAAATACAAGCGCAGTACCGACACTCTAGGATGAATGTATTGCGTTCATTTTCTTCTAAGGCCACGGACAAAATTCGTTTATACACACGAAGGCACAGTTCCTCCTTAGTTCCCCAACCGCAGCCGTGCATTTTTTTAAATTATTTTATTTATTTTTAATTGCGCCAAACGGACTGCGCCTTATACCGCGTTTGTTCCACCCACTTCCGCTACGAGGCGCGGCTTTAGAGTCAAATTTGCAGACTGGGTTGCTGTTCTCTCCCTGTACCGTACTGTACTGTACTGTGCGCAGCGCACTGCGCTGGCTGGCAAACCTTCATGCGCGATACCGGTCGCGAGAGGGGAGAGGGCCACCGCGGGGACGGGGAAGAAGGATACGCCGTCGATCCGTTTGCTGAAATATGAATATCAACGACGCGTACTCCGAATAGCAATCACACACAAGCGCGCGCGCGCACACACACACACAATCACACCCCGCGTATACATGCAGGGAATGGAAAAGAGTTTTTGCTTTCACTTTTGTTTTCTCTCGCTCCACTTTTTTTGGCTCTTCCCTTCTAGTTTGTTCAAGACAACACACCTCCGAATACGCTGAAAGATATGTAAACGCGAAACGGATATCATGGATCATTCACTTCCGCGGGAGGGACAGTGTCTTGCGGCGGGGCAGGGTGCGGCCGCAACCTTGTACCAGCCTGAGCATGACCACAGGGGGGTATTAATTGTCTGGGCGATTAATACCCCCCGTACAAAACGCCTATGGAACCTTGTACCCCTCTGAGCATGAGCAGAGAGGGGTATTAATTGTCAGGGCGCACCTACCGGCCCGGTGAGAAATTACCCGCGAGACGAATGTAAAAATGAGTGGCGGCGGCCGTGCGAGAAAAATGGCGCCGGCTCAGTTCCAGTCGCGTAAGCGCTTTGTTCCGCCGGGCGGGCCCACTCGCGCGGCGCCAGCTGTACGCTAGATGTGTACCAGATACGGACGCAAATTATTGTCGTGGTTAAATTGACTTCGCATGCCGGCCGGGGCCGAGGGGACGAATAATTGGGTCAACCAGCTTTGTTTTATTTTACAGAATTACCGATCGCCGCGGCTCTATGCGCGGGAGAGAAAAATAAAATACGTGAGTGAAAATAGCGTCTTACACGCGCGGCGAAGATTATTATTATTTTTTTTTTTTTCATGCGCAGTTGCATGCTTGTTAGGACATAGATCCAAGCCTTAGGCCTTCATGAGGATTTGTGCAGAAAATTGGAGTAAAAATAACTGGTGCATCCTGCAGCAAATGACGCAGCAGCAGCAGCCCGGGTGAGACGCGACCCGACGCGCCGCGCCCCGGACCCGCCGAACAAGATAGGGTTGGTCACGCTCCGGCCGCCCCACCCCGCCGCACCCCGCCCCGCACTGCACTGCCGTGACTTGGCGTCATTACAGCAGCAGTTCACAGGCGGGTCCGAAAGGTCCTTGAACAAGGCACAGGGTCCTTGAACACTGCAGCGCTGCACACTGCGACTCTGGGCGCGGCGCGGCCCCGCCCCGCCCCGCCGCGCACCATCAAAATGCAATGCGGCGCCGGTTTCGCTCCACTCGAAAAGGAAATAAAAATGGAATAATACAGCAACAGCGCGAGTGCAGGCCCGGGCCGCGCACGGTGGCCCAGAGCTGGTCCTTCCCTGCACTGGCTGTGACATGCACGCCACGCAAGAGGAAAATATATTTTTTTTTAACTCAGGACCTTTTTGGCATCGCATATCGTTCTGTTGTGTTTTAACTAGAGTACTGGTTCCGAACCTCGAGGAAGGGGGACGGGTGAAACCAAGCGATTGATGGCACAGCAGCACCGCGCCGCCACGCTTCGCTCACCGCTACGGTGCGGGTGCCGCCCCAACAGCTCGGCGCGGCGCGGCGCGGAGCCCCAAACAACTCCAATAACGGCGAGGAGACGAAGCCAGACGAGTTTGTCCTTCCGCCACAAAGTGATTGCCCTAACCCCCTCCCCCCCCTCCCGAACGAGTCGTGCAGCAGACTGCTGAGCACACAGCCCTGCACCCCCTCACCCCTGCCCTGCCCTGCCCGACTACCCCCAGCACCCCCCATTTCCCTAACCACAGCTACGGCCCGGCCCGTACCCTTACCTACACTGCCACCCACCCCTCCGCCACCGCCACCGCCACCCCTCTCAGCACCCGCCCCGCCCGCCCCGCCCGCCCCGCCCCGCGCCGCCTCGGCCGCAAAACCTCGCCCATATTCACGCTACCACCCCTCAAGCCACAAACTTCGACCCCCTACTCTCACTTACCCCCTGCTGCCTCACATACTGCATCCCGATGCCGCCCCGCCGCTCCTACCCGTACGCCACCACCGCCCCGCCGCCCCTCGCTGCTGTGCCCAAGCTCCTCCGCCGCCATTTCTCACGAAGGGCCGGGCCGGGCCGCTCGCACGGAAGTCTGATGAAGCGCACTTTTGTTATTGTTTCTAGGGGATAAGATCTCACTTTACGAGAGGACGCCACGCTGAGGACGCGCGCCCGGGGCCCCGTGCAGGCAGCAGCGCGCCCTACAAACCCAAAGCCACCCCCTCCCTCCCTCCCTCCCCCGCCCGGAGGCAGCGGTGGTGCAGCCCCATGGAGGGGGCTCGCAGAAAAATAGAAGTGTGTCCACAGGCCGAGGAAATAGGTGGGCGGGGGGGGGGGGGGGGGGGGGTGTGATGAGGCCATCAGCATGGAAATGCACGCGCGTCCCACCTAACAAATTTTCGACGGGGAATATTGCTTCCGTGCCCCTTGCTCCCCGCCGTCCGCCGCGCCGGCCAGGCGGCCAGGCGGCCGGGCGGAACGGATCTCTTTGTCTCTATCGGCCGCGCGGTACCTGCGCGCGCTGCGCACCCCCGGGCGATAGGCTTCATTAGGGGCGGGGGGATGCAGCCGCTCGCGGGGCGGGGCGGGGCGGGGCGGGGCGGGGCGGGGCGGGGCGGGGCGGGGCGGGGCGGAGCCAATGGGCGGGGCGAGCCGCCTCCTCGGAGCGGAGCCCCGTGAATACACCTCCGCCGTATCCGTGTAAACTAAACCGGAGCAAAGGAGGCACCGCGGTGCGTCCGGGCAGGCTAGGGCAGGCAGGGCCCGCACCGGGCTGTACTTTGTGAGCCAGCCGGGCGCTGCCGGGCCGGGCCGGGCGGAGACAACGAGAAGAGTTTTAATTAAAACAACCTGCTCTCCTCTACACGCCGCCGGAGGGCGGGGCGGGGCGGGGTGCGGCGCCGGGCCTCTGGGGCCCCCCGGGCCTGGCCTCGCCCCGCCCCGCCCTGACCACATGCTGAGTGGGGAAGTGCTCCGGGAGGGAAGACCCCGGCCGATGAGAGACGAGGTGGAGGGGTAGGAGGGGAGGATGTCGGTGCCGGAGGCGGGGCGGGGCGAGGCGGGGCGACACGCACCTGCCAAGCGCAGGAGACAATTTTTTTTTTTGACGAAGCGCAGAAGAAAATATAATGTATGTGTCACGAAAAGCTTCGCCGCAAAACATTGAGCCCTGGCGGGGCGGGCGGCGACTAGTGAGCTTCCGACGGGCGGCGGGGTGGGGTGGGCGGCCAGCGTCCAAGTTGGGGACGGGGACGGAAGGTGGACTATTGCCAGGCTGCGGTCTTTCGACCTGCGAGATGGTGTGGGGGCCGGGGGCGGGGGCGGCCACCCCTGTGCAGCTGTCTCTGTGAGCAGCAGGCAGTCCGGCCCCCGCCCCCAAGCCGCCCCTCGCGCCGCCCCCATCCCCGCCCCCGGGCCGCAGGCCGCCCGCGCCAGGCCCCTGCCTCCAGCCTGCCGACTGGACGTGGAGTTTGCTCCCCCCGACCCGGCCCGGCCCTATGTATATGGGGACACGGTTGGGTCAAGGGTGGTTGGCGCCTACCGGCATCAGGGCGGGGCGGGGCGGGGCGGGGCGGGGCGGGGTGGAGAGCATCCCGCTGGGGATTGGGCCGGGATCCACCAGCAAAGCAGGAACAGGCGGGAAAGGGGTGGGGCCTTCAACTTCAGCGTAGCGCGGGGCTGGTGGGGCGAGGACCCCGCCTGGAGTCGAACCCCTAGGGAGGCCGAGGGCTGGGCTGGGCTATGAGGGATGGGGTACTAGGTGGAGGGGCTGCTGTCGGGAGGTGAACGAGTCGGTGGAGGTGAAGGCCCCCAGACTGACTTGCACTATAGTTGCAGGCTGTGTGTCTGAGAGGGTGTGAGTGAGAGCGATAGGCCACCAAAAACGCGGAGCCCGGTAGAGGGGGTAGCGGGGGGTGACAGCGGGATGGTGTGAGCGGCCACACCGCCCTTCGGCAGGGGGCGGGCGGGGGAAGGACAACGCTCCCACCGGAAACGCCCCCACCCCCACATCACCCCACCCCAGATCCGCGCCCGCGCCCTGGCCGGAGGGATCGAGAAAGAGAGGGTTCGGGAAGATATGGCAGCGCAATGGTTTATATCCGATCGGTTGTCAAGCGGGTCGCAACATTTTACCGCAAAGTGATTGCATATCGCACGGCGCGCTGTCGCCCGGCGCCACCCGGCCCTGCTCTCCCCCTCCCCCTCCCCCCGCACGTACCCCATCTTACGCCCACAAACATTTCAACCCCTCCCTCCCCCCGAAAAAAGGGTGTTGGATCAATAATACGCCCTGTCCAAATTGTAGCAAAAAATTCGTTTTGAAACTAGTGAATAATTACACAGTCACATTTTGGTGCTGAATTAAGTTGAAAGGTTTGGAGGCGGTTACGGGCAAGTAAGGCCGTCGACGGTGGCCTTGGAGCCCACAGAGTCGGCGCTCAACCAGCGCAGCAGTATGATAGCGAGGGGAGAAAAGATCGGAGTTTTAAAATGGTGGCGCCAGTGTGAGCTTCAAGGGTCAGCGGGTACTGCTGCTGCTGCTGCAGTGACCCGCCCCACACCAGCGCCAATACCAAAGGTCATGGTATGCATGGCTTGTGTGCGCAGCGCACGGTATATGTTGACATTTGAGGGTGAGGTGAGGGCCCGGCAATACTGGGTCACACCACCAATGACAAACTTTGGTACATTATTTAAAATTATAGACTTACCAGGCTGGTGTGTCATTCCTCCGCCAATCATCTGGTAATGAAGCTGTACGCCTGTGGAAGACTGCAAAGAAGAGAAGAAAACATCAGTCACTCGCATTTTTTAAAACTCATCTGATAATACTACTTTCTGGTATGGAGAAATTTTTAAGACTAGTTGCGCATTTAGAAACACAACATCCTACTGCCCAGCCAACCAGTCCTAGGAAGTTGTATCAATGTTATAATAAAATGCCAGTCTATGTTCTAAGTTCTATCTTATTAATTTTGTAAATGAAAAATAATAAATAAACCAGTACACGATTTAAAGGCCTGTCCTACAATCCTACCTGTTACAGGTCTGCGAAACAAAACTTCTTTTCTTTATGACTTATGTTACATTATATTGACAATTGCATATTATTTATTATCATACCATAATAAAATTAGTGCAAAGTAGTTATTTTTATCAAAGTGCCAAAAAAATACTGCATAGCAATTATTTTTGCAAAGTAATTATTTTTTCTATCATAACATAAAAATAATTATTATTTTTGGCATGATTGTGAATTATAAGAAATATAAGCTTTACAGCAATGAAAATGAAACTTTTCTCCCTTTTCCTCGTGTTTTAAAATCAGAACAAGACAGAGACATTTCATTCAAAATTGCTTCTGGGAATACTCGACTCTGTGCTGCGAATAGTGATAAGTCCCCATTCCCACGGACTGCCAATAGTTGCTCTGTTTATTTACATTTGATTGTCTCAAACCTCTCTCTACCGGTTGTCAATGTTTTCCCTGATTTTGTTGAATTCATCCTGACGAAAATGGAATTTCGAGGCATGGACCTGACAAGTGCTACCCTTGGAAACAAAGAACATCATCGACCCGATAGAAGAAACAAGACTCAGTATTATATAGAGACTATCTTCAAACCCCCCGAGAAACTAACCTGTACATATTACCCAACCAGTGATAACTGTAAATTTCCCTCTCAGAGTGAAGCTTGCAGTGGATTTGTAGTTCTTGATTTTGCATCAGTATTTGAAAGAATAAGTTTGCATGTTAAATGCAAAATATGTACAGGGGCAGTTATATTTTCTCGAGCTCAAATGGTTGGACTTGGGTTTAAACTTGTACTTGAATGTCGAAACTGTGGTGAACTGGACCGAGTTGACTCTTCCAAGATTATTGGACCTACCTCAAATGACTACGAGATCAACGCAAGAAATGAACAAGCATGTCAGTTTCTAGCCAGCACAAGGTAAGTAAATCTTTCAAAGACTGTGGTAGATCATTAATAGATTGGCAGTGGATCAGACAACACGTATTTTCTACCTTAGCCTTTAATATAATTTTTATTTGGTATTTTGTAGCTCACACGTACAGTCTAACTTAGTAAATGACGCTGTCAGTTCACAAGAATCCATGTATAGTGGCTCCCCTTTTCCAAATACCCCGAAGTCAGATATGAGGTAGAGAACTAACAACTTCTTTTTTATGTGTCCTAAGGTCACATTTAGACAACTGTTATTTATACGTTATCCCTATTAATTGGTGTATATTTGTTTTTAAGGTCAAATGAATCAGGGGACTCAGTTAACTTCCATAATACGCAAAATTTCTTTCCCTCAAATGATTGGCAAAACCATAATGCTTTTGGAAGACAAGAGAATAATCTTTCAATGCCAACACCGATGCCAATGCCAATGGCTATGTCTTCAAATTGGCAAATGGGTATTTTACAAATATCATTATTGTGGATATTCATTTAAGGTTAAATCTAAATGAAAATTTGTTTTAAAAATGTAATTTTAGGATCAGAAAATGATGTTAGTGCATCAGATACGAGAGGTTCTTGTGGGAATGATTCTGAAGGAGAGGATGATGATGAGGATGAAGATGAAGGAAATCAACAACAAAATATATCTTTACAAAGTAGCCCTAATATTTCCCAGCAAAATGAAAACTCTAATTCATGGACTAGTGGATCTCACAAGCCAAGAAGAAAAGTTATAAAGGCAAGTTTATTCTATGTAGCTGTATGTTTAGAAAAAAAATTAATTACCAGATCCAAACAAGTAAAAGATATAATAATTGTTGTAGAATTAGCGAACTACAACTTGTTTGATCTGTGATTATTGTTTAAATTAACAAGCAATGTGTGTTTATTTCATATTTAGAAACAAAGAGCTGAGGGACAACGCCTAACATCAGACACTCCCCTGCCGAACTTTTCATCTTATGTTCTGGCAGAATTAGCAAAGCCTGCACCCAAGATGTCAGTTGTTCTTCCACCATGCAAGGCTTATATTGTAGCAGTTACTGGGGATGAATATCCAACTAAAAAGGAATATGAAATATTTTCTCTTAAAATGATACTGGCCTATCCATCATTAAGAGACCCAGATACCGAGCATGGCTTTGTAAGTTACCAAATAATGTTTTACTATGCTTCATATTTTTAAAAATTCTATCTGATATCTATCTTAATTTCCCCCTTTGTAAGGAACGATTTAAAAAATCTCTCAGTTCTTCTTTCCGAGCAAGAAGAAGTTATGAAAAGAATATACGACCCGGAAGGTTGGAAAAAAAGTTTTTACAAAGGTATCAAAATCATGCACCTATGCATTCATCATTATTTTTTAAGTTTCTTTTGCATTATTAAGAGAATGCAAGGTCATTATTGTCATGATAACTTTTTTTTTTTCCAGTGGTGTGGACCCTAGTTCAATGAACTTACAAGTGCCCCCTTTACTTAATCCAAATCACCAATTGCCATTTAATCAGCCGTCCACAAGCACCTTAAAAGAGGCTAAGTCTGAGGAAGATTGGAATGCCAGTAGTGATTCTGAAGGAAGTGAGCACAGTGGGAATACATCACATCACAATACTAATGCTGGGTCTGACAATGATAGCTACAGCCCTCGAAAAAAGAAGCCAAGAAGGGTTATAAAGGTAAGCAGTTTATTGCTTTAAAAAAAAAAAAAAAAAAATGTTTTTTTGTTTGTTATATTTTTTTGAATAATATTTCTTATTTTCCCTTACAATTTACCTCAACAATTTACAGAAACAAAGAGCAGAAGGTCAGCGCCTCACACCAGAAACACCATTGCCCGACTTTTCAATTGATGTTCTCACAGAGTTATCTAAACCTGCACCACGAATGTCAGTTGTGCTTCCAACATGTAAAGCTCATATTGTAGCTGTCACTGGTGATGAATACCCTACCAAAAAGGAGTATGAAGTATTCTCTCTAAAAATGGTGACAGCATTTCCATCTCTAAGAGACCCTGATACAGAATTTGGATTTGTATGTTACTCACCTTATTTTTATTTTTTTCTTAATTCAGCTTCAGAATTGTTCCTAACATTTTGCTAATGGTCAATTTCTTTTCCCTCCTAGGAGCGTTTTAAAAAATCATTAAGTGCCTCATTCCGTGCTAGAAGAAGTTATGAAAAAAATATAAAACCAGTGAGGCAAAGTAGGAAGTCATTAGTGCTAGAACCTATGCACCCAAATGATGTGAAGTTAGTGTAACTCTATATCCTGTCTTTTGCTGTACATGTATTTATGAAGCTGTACATTAAATGTATTTTAATGGCATTGCAGTGTCCACTTGGCGCTAATGCAGCCATCCTCAGCAGATGAGGAGATGAGATTAGCTGATGAACAGTTGTCTTCAATTAATTTTGATGTAGAGCCCGACAGAGCAAAATATCTAATTGAAAAAAGCTTTAACTACCGAAAACGAGCAGTTGCCACAGTAGGCTTTGAAGAGAGTGTTTTTCTACAAACATACAAACACCTAAGTAACTGTGACCTGGTGAGTACTCTGCCTTTTCTTGTCTGAAGTTTACTACTAATTAGAAATGAAAAGTAAGTGGATAAATTTTTACTTTCAGCTTGTATATGAATATTCACTTTTAATCAACTTAAATGTTGAGGACTTACGAAATAATTTTAATGAAGGTCTAATGGTGCTGACAAAAATGTTCTGGAACACATTGGGATTTTCAAATGCAGATGAGGACCTTAAAAAAGTTCAAGTGATGGTTCACCTTCAAGAGCATTTCTTAAACCAAAAACATAATAGACAAGATAGTAAACCAAAGCCCCTGTTTGTGATAAAAAATGTAAGTCCATCAGTTTTGTGTGACTATCTATTTTGTAAAATCATAGTACTTTCCTAAATTTTAAAAATTTGGTTCTAGGAAATGGCTGCCTTTAATGATGGAGACAATTGCTTCAGGAGCACACAAATTCCTTGTGCTTTAGTTCTCACAAATAATGAAGGCCGTATATCAAAGCTTATGATTACTTATAAAGATAACATTTTAGTACAGAAGCCTAATGCAACAGCTTTTGATGCATGTTCTTCTTTACTTGCATTTTTCTTTATACTCAATATCAAATATCCTCAAGTCTACTTAGACAACCTCAAAGCTCTTGAGAGACTGCTCAACAGAAAACTGTGCTTCTCCTCACTTCAAACTACAATTAGCAGTCCATACAGCAATTATGTTAAACTATATGATGCTACTTTGAAAGAATTACAACAATATATTGTGTAAATATTGATGATAAATGCACTCATAGATGCACATTTATACTAATGTTCCATGAAAGTAGAAAATTAGTAGTAGATTTCGGCTACACTTAAAAAGGGAAAGTTAGCCCTAAAGCACAGTTTCAAGTGTAAGGTGTAAGGAAGCTGTCTGTCAAGTACATGGTGCCTCTGGCAGGTTTATTGCCTACTGCAGTCACTGTACTTTGAATGACTGCTAAAGGTCAAACCTTAGTATTTTCTGTGTTGAAAACCCTGTGTTATTCCCTGTCCCCGTGTTATTATCTGTATTTATAAGTATGTTTCCTTTGTTTGTTTTCTTTTTATGTTTATGAAAATGTATTCTACATTTGAAGTTTTTCCTTGTTTTAAATGAAAAGTATTTAAATCAAAATAAATTACATGTTTGAAAATAAGATTTAGTTTTAGAATGCAGTGCTATGAGTTACAAAATGTAATTCTTTTCTTACTTCCCTAGCTGTTCCATTTCTTAAGTGACACCTGATTTTTTAAAGTCATTTTTGAAATGTGTGCAGGAAAATCAAATAATTTACCTGCTTGGGTTCTTTCTCTTGGCTATGATTCTCCACTATGCGTAACACAGTGAGTAAACTGTGTCAGTAAATTGTCTTGATACCACCTGCCTCAGTTACTACAATGTGACTCGGGACTACTTCCATAGACTTTGCAATAATTTGACGTTTCTATATTATTAATAAATATATACATTTTTTTTACTCAACATCTTTATGTTCGGCCTCTATTCCATCACCAGCGCCACCCCCTACCCCTCCCAGCAGCCCGCCCTCCTCATTCCTAATTTGGCTGGTCGGTCGTATAAAGTGCGCCGACATGAACTCATCAGCCGTGAAATTACTGGCCGGTATGAGGTGGGCCTGAACCTTATTGGCCCCTCCGTCTTATCGTAGCTCACCGGAGGGGCCTTAAGGCGGCGCGGGCGCGCCCGCAGAGCCTATACACAGCCACGCCGCAAGAAGGCGGTGAGCGGCAGGTACTCGTTATTAGAAATGCAAGACGCGTCTCACAGCACATGCCCACGCGGAGCGGCGGAGAGCCATGACGCCTGGTGCGTAGGCCGCCGCGAGACACTCGCGTGCGGCGGGCTGGCCTACCCTCACGGGCGCTCGTGGCTGCCCGCTAGCGCCTGGCGGGTCAGCTGCCCGACCGCATGCGTGTCCGGCAGGCTTGCCTATCCAAGTGGGCGCTCGGCGGCCGTCAGGGTTTGGCATAGGCCTGGTCATTCTTCGAGAAAGACTTAAAAAAACTCGCGTTAGAATTTCAAAGAGCGCACAGAGCTATGTCGCTAAGCTCGGGGTGGGCAGGGCAGCAGGTAGCTGTGACAGGCGGGAGCGGGAGGGTAGGGGCAGGGCAGGGGCCCTGCTGCCGGGGCTGGAGCCCGTCAGAAATGCGCCGGGCCGGAGCCCCGGTTCGGCTCTCACCCGCCCGCACCCTTCCTGCCCTGGCCTCTTCCTTCCCTCGCGCCATTCACAGCCCAGGTCCCTTCGCAGCCGGGGGCGGGTGTTCATGTATTGAAGGGAGGTGACTGGCGGCGGGGCGGGGCGGGGCGGGGCGGGGCGGGGCGGGGCGGGGCGGGGCCTGGAGGAGGAGATACTCTTGTCAGTGGGGTTCCGCCACGCCGGCCCAAGTTGACATTCCCTCAAGACGTGCGGCGGCGCGGGTCGAAGTGCGATGCGCCAAGGCGGGCTGGGGTCGGGGCCGGGCGGGGGCGTGCCGTGGGGGGCCCCGCCCTGCCCCGGCCCCGGGGGATCCGGAGAGGCCGGAGCCCCAGGCGTCGCCCCTGGGGCGTGGCGAGGCGGGACGGGGCGTGGCGGAACGGGCCTTGAGCGTGCTACTCTTGTCTGTCACGGTGAATCAGCGGGGCCGGATGGCGTGGCGACTCTGTCAAACTATCAAGTCACGGCCCGGCCCGCCCCACCCCGCCCCAAACCCCGGGTCTCCTATTACAATATCGGTGTGCGTCACGCATGCGGGGCGCGAGCGAGCGACGCCAGACAATGTTAAAACTATTTGAGTTCACGCTCGCGCGGGCCCGGGCCCCGCCGCCCCGCCGCGTCCTGGCGACCTCCAGCCTCGACCTGCTCCCGCCCCCAAGCCAGGCCCCAAGCCTTACGGGAGATGAATTTCAGAACCTCGTGAATAGTTTTCGATAAAGCATGGAAAATTTTCCTCTTTTCTCGCTCACCACCGCGCCCATAGCCACGAGCGCCAAAAGTGAAATTAGAGACAAATGCTGTTTGCGTATCGCAGAGGCCCGGCCCGACATAACGCTCTGGCAGTTCCCTTCTCTTCTCCCCGCTCATACTTTAGCTGCCCCCTGTCCCCCCTACCCCTTCACGCCACTATCCTGGAGGGAGCCGGCCCGGCCCGGCACGGCCCGGCACGGCCCGGCACGGCGGCGCTTACCCGGACCTGCTGTCGGTTCGCGCCACCGAGGAAAATTGTTTCCACCGACTTTTGTTGACACGGTAACTTTGGCGCTCCGGCTCGCAGCAGCCGACGCCTCATCCATCCGCCCGTCCTGGCCCGGGCCGGGCCGGCCACCACGCCGCGCGTCTAGGCGGGGCGGGGCGGGGTGGGGTGGGGCAGGGCGGGGAGGGGCGGGGCGGGGCGGGGCGGGGCGGGCCCAGGCATCCGCGCACTAGATTATATCGCAAGCCGCCCGTCCAACACAGCAGCCGTGTAATACAGGGCGTATAGTATGCTGCTCAGAAATTCCACATACACTATACTCAGATCAGAAATATGGGTCACGCGGCGCTCCAGCATCACCCTCGTACAAACGACGCGTGACACATGACGAATATCGTTACTCGCGCGCCCGCAGCGCAGCGGCAGCCGCGGGGATATCAGTTTCTGTTTCCTGGTCGGTCGGTATGGGTTGTCGGTGGGGCGCGAGTCATATAGGCCCCACCCCGCCCCACCCCGCCCCGCCCCGCCCCGCCCCGCCCCGCCCGCCGTATTCCGCCAGCTGGGCTCCGGACAAACGGCACAGTCACGCCTCCCGCGTTTTCATTTCGCCTGTGACGTGACCATCGGGCGGGCGGCCGTCACGTGACTATGGGTGATTGGTAGGGCCCGGGCCGGGCCGGGCCGGGCCGGGCCGCTAGCATCGCGGCTGACTGCGCGCCCTGGCTGACGGGGCGAGGCGGGGCGGGGCGGGGCGGAGCGGGGCGGGGCGGGGGAGATCCTGCTGCTGTTTGCGATGACGAGTCTGATCGGCCGCTGCCGCTAGCGCCACCGCCGCCCTGTGGAGTGCGTATCATTGCTGCAGCGGGTCAGTCAGCGTGTCCAGTCCCCCGCCGAAGGGCGTTCCGTCCCGTCCGGCCCAGAGCCCGCCCCGCCCCGCCCGGCCGCGCCCCGCCCCGCCCCACTCACACCTCGGCCCCCGGCCGGCCCGCCCCCTGCACGGCCCTCCTGCACCGCGCGACAAATGCATGCAAATCCAATGCATGTATTCCTTGGCATTCAATCGGCCCGCCATCTGCCGTGAATAATGCATTCTGTATCCCCTCGCGCGACGAGTCGAGTCGAGTCGACTGCTCGGACGGCGTCGGCCCCGGCGTCGTCTCCGCCTCGGCGCCGCGGCGCCCGCCTCCCCAGGGCGCGAGCGGGGCGATCACGAGGTGGCGCTGGCGGGCTGGGAGCAGGGGGAGGGGGGGGGGCTGCTCTTGAAACAGTTCATGTGACGATAATGTAGCCGACAAGGTGTGTGGCGTGACTAGAAATTTTTCTGCCCCTCTTTAAATTGCCCTGTGGCTAGGTTTCGGTCTCTGACGGCGTCGGAAAGGCTTGCTTGGCTCGGGTCGGGCGAGCGGTGCGTGGTGTGGTGCCCGACGCTCAACCGCAGCTCGTGCCAGAGGTAAGGGCCGGTCCCGCCCCGCCCCGCCCCGCCCCGCCCGGCACCAGTGGAGCACAGGTGTTTTGTGCTGCCCCGCCCCGCCCCGCCCCGCCCTACCGCGGCGACGTGGCCGACCCGGGCTCGTACCGGGGCGTTCCTCTATGTGCTCTCTGAGTCCGGCATAACTCGGGGCTTTGGGGGGTTCAGGCCCCGGTCGCGCGTGGTGCGGCGGGGCGTTCCAAGCGGGACGGGGCGGGGCGGGGCGGGGCGGGGCGTGCCGCGCGAATGACCGGACTCCCTAATGTGGTCTCCTGTGATGGGCATGCCGGACGGCAGCGGAATTGGAAACGCTGCAGGAGCAACAGCAGCAGAGTACCGTACAGGGAGGGCGGGGCGGGGCGGGGCGGGGCGGGGCGGGGCGGGGCGGGGCGGGGCGAGGCGGGGCGGGGTGGCGCTGCGTACAGCTCAGCCAGAGCGACGCCCACCCCCACCAGGGGCCGCTGCGCCCGACCCGGCCGCGCCTTCAGGGGCCTCCCCTGGGATCGGTACGTAACGTACGTGCGGGCCAGGCCCGTGCCCGTACGAGTATCCCGAAATGGAATATCCGGCGATAAAGCGCACGACAGAACGGGGCGGGCGGAATAACGTTATTTGTCTACATCCATCGATCATAATTTTTCCAAATGTATCACCTAGCCTGTACTCTCAGAGAGTTTGGCAGAATATTATACAGGGGTGTATACCGATTTATTCCCTTCCATTCAGCAGTCTATAACAACCAGCGCCAATATTACATAAAACTAATATTGTTATTTTTGTTTCTCGAATTATTTATTTTTCTTGGCGCTGGTTGTACGCTTTTAAAGAGTAACGTTTGAGCGAGGCACCCACCCCGCGCTACACTCGCACTGCGCGCATTTCAGCGGTCCCAGTAGAGAGGCCCCTGTGAACGGTATCCCGCTGGGGTAGCATTCCCATCTGGCCTGCTGGTAATGAGCTCATGGACCTCCGGGGAGAAGGGGAGGGAGGAGTAAGGGAAGGGAAGGGGGAGAGGGGGAGGGGAGGGGAGGGTCGTGGCATTTCCCTCAAAACGCGTTCCCGTATATGATCAAAGAATGCCGCGTACCCGACCCCCGCCCCGGCCCCGTGCCCTGATAGTGTTGGGGTGTGAGGATTCAGTGCGGGAGGTGGGGGGCGGGGGTTAGCAAGGTTCCGGAATAATTCTGCTACCCCCGCGACAGACGCCAGGGGGGTAACATGGTTCGAGCGCGTAGTAAGGGGACGGCAGGCGGCGCGGCGGGCTGAGGCTGAGGCGCGGAGATTTGAAATCAGAGACGGGCTTGCTCAGCTCGGCCTCGGCGCGGCGCGGCGCGGTTCGTGGGTATACACTCCACCTGGCCAGACTAGAGAGCGCCCGCCCCAGCTCGCCCCAGCACCGGGGAAAGTTGTAGTGACAGTTCCGCCAGCGAAGGGCCCCCTAGAGAGAGAGCGAGGAGAGGGAGAGAGAGAGGGAGAGAGAGGGGGGAGGGCTGTGTGAGAGAAGCAGGAGGAGGAGATGTTTGGGGAGGGCTGGCGCTGGTGCTCCCGCCGCCTCGACTCGCCTCGACTCGACTCGGCTGGCGCTGAGCTGAGCCCTGCACGGCCTGCTTGAGTTAAGTTAGGCAAACACGGGCGTCAAAACGACTCCTTGGCTCACTGTTGCCCCCCTCCCCCCTACCTCCCGGACCAGGGGCGTGGCAAGAAGGGGGTGGAAGTGCGACGCAAAACGCCCTTAATAGATGGTCCCCGTTCTTCATCTGCCGTCCGGCCCCTGCCCCTGCAATCCCCCCTCCTACTCTGTTTCTTGACCCTCAGCGCTGGATTGGTGCGCTTACCTCAGGCCAGCCGCGGGGGGAGGACCGTCCTGTACTGGTGGGCGGGTGGTGGTGGTGTGGTGGTAGTAGAGGGCCGCGGGCCGCGTCGTGTCGGACGCTCTGACTGAGCTGAGCTCCAACTGAAAGCAGACAAGAACAAATTGTCAGTCCAACTAATTTGAACTTCACAGTTCATCGGACTCCTCGGGAGGGATGGTTCCGGGCGAAGCAGGAGTTAGACGTATGGCGGTGATGGGTGGGAATATCACATTTAATAGTCCAATACTTTTAGATTGCCGCTAGCACAAGTTCTCATTGTATTTCATGACGTATAAAAAGCGACAAAAGCTGTATTCACTTGCGTGGCAGAGCTTCCGACTAAACCAGCGCAAATTACCACACTCACATGCAGATTACCGAGTATGTCCAAAGTAACAGACTGGTCGGAGTTTACGGGGCCCGCCTCTCTCCTCTGGAGCCCGTTTCTCACAGCCGATGAGCTGAAATATTAAATTGGTTTGTAGCCCGCCGCTATTTGCTCAAGGTGCCTTACTCGGTCTTGTCCCCGCCCCGCCCCGCCCCGCACACCTCACCCTGTTCAACCTCTCCTCCAGAAAAGCTCAAGGTGAGCAGGCGGGAGGGGAGTGGGCCTCGGTTCCAGCCCCGCGACTCCAGCAGGCCATAGCCACTCTTGTCGCATGATACTTTCCTTTCTTTCTTACCCTTCTTTTCTCCACCCTCCCTTCCTATCTCTTTTCCTTTTTTACTCATCCTCCACCCCCTCCTCCCTCCTTCCCTTCCTTTCGCCTCTCCTTGAGGCTCCAGACTAGCCATTTCCGATTATGATACGAGCGATTTGCTTTTATGTCAGTTTTATGTCACACTTGCTTCAACGACCAACATGCCCGCTATGAGGTGGGCCGAGACATCCGCACTGACATGGGTGACGGGAAGGGGAGGGACGGAAAGGGGGAGGGGGAGAGAGAGAAAGCGAGAGAGCTGATGACGTAGCGAACAACGCTCCTCTGATAGCATTATCCAGACGAGGGGCGCTGGTGGCCCTGCCCGCTCTGCAGCACCGAGAGCCCCTTTCTTGTGATAATATCTCAGCTGCACGCGCGGGGCGGGGCGGGGCGGGGCGGGGCGGGGCGACACGGCGGCGCGAGGTGGGGTGGCGCCCCTATGGGCGAGGCGAGGCGGGGTGGAGTAGTACAGTAGCAGCAGCAGCGGTAGCAGAGCGGCCCCCACCGGAGATTCGGACAAATTCCTAAAAACGTGACGATGCTAGCGCGAGCTGGGGCGGGCCTGCTAAGCCTGAGAGTTTCCGCGGGCCGGGCCGGGCCGGGCCGGGTGATCGGCTCGGCTCCACGAGAGGAGAGGATGTCGTCTGAATAGCGATCATCAGCGGGGAGAGCGGAGCTTGCAGGAGGTCCCGGTGGGTGTCATGTCGGTGAGCAGGAGGAGGAGGAGGAGGAAGTGAAGGTGGAGATGGAGGACACGAGGGCGAACGACGCTCATCTCAACTTCGTCAGCGTGACAGCAGCAGGGCCAGGCCCGCCGGTCTCCTTTCCGACGGGGGATATAACAGATACCCGCCGCGGAGGCAGCGGAGCGCGGTCAGCCTTTACGACGCCCCGCCCCACCCCGCCCCGCCCCGCCCCGCCCCGCCGCGACGCTTCGCCTTGACGCTCGGTTCAATATTTGTCTTCGGCTGCTTGATGAATTGCTCTGGCTTTTGACGTGAAAGGGAGGCCCGACTGTGTGTGTGTGTGTGAGTGCGGTGATCCGGGAGAGCAGAAGAAGAGGTTGTGGCGAGGAGAGAGGGGGAAAGGGAACGGAATGGGGTGGGGGAGGGAGGGAAGGGGAGAGGGGTCCCAAAGGAGAATTATTGCGCGCGCAGAAACGTGCTGAAAATAGAGGAGGGACGAGGCAGATGGAGGTCGTTGAGAGCAGGACAGAAGGCCCGGCCGGCCGGCCGCCGCGCCGCGCTGCTCGCAGAGAAATTTCGTGCGGATTTTCGCGGACTGACTGCAGCTGCGGGAAAGCAAAAGTGCGCGGCGGGACGGGCGGGGAGGGGCTTGATGACTACGGAATGTGCCCATCAAGAGTCTCGATGGTGGGGCGAATCAAAGGGCAGGGGAAGGGAGGGGAGGGAGGGGAGGGAGAGGAGGGAGAGGAGGGAGAGGAGGGAGAGGAGGGAGGGAGAGGGAGGGGCAGGCACTCGCTGGCGGTGCAAAAGGTGATTAATTCCCGTGCCATGCCGTGCCCCGCCCGCACCCTACCACTCAGCCCGTGCCGCCCCGCCCCACCCACTCGTGCAATAAATACTCGCGGCGGCGACTCGCTGTCAGTGGCAAGTTTCGACAGCAGACCTGCAAGGAAAAGGTCGCGCACTCCTGCAATGCAGCAAATAAGAAAAAAAAATAATGCGGAATTTTTGTTTTTGCTTTTTTGAGGCAGTAGCAGCAGCAGAAGTGTAAAGGTGTAGAAGGAGACCAAGCCCGACCCGAGACCACAGCGGCAGACTGCTGCGTTACAAGTGCCGGCGCGGCGCGGCGCGGCGTAAGGTCCTGGTTTAATTTGGACGCACGCGACTTAAGTTTCGGCCGCAGCCGAGTGCCGCATGCCTATCCCCGCCCCGCCCCACCCCGCCCCACCCGCGAGTGTGACAGAGAGAAGACGAGGCGATTGCTCTCCGTCTGGCACGCGCGCAGCCGGCCGCACAGCCGGGCGCGCAACCCCCTATCCCCTCCCCGGCGAGGAACGCGCGAAAAGTTTCGAACCGAGCCGTTTCCGCTGAGCGCTACGCTATCTCTGCCTTGAAGCGGCGAGGTTACGCGCCGCGCCGCTCCTCGTGCGAGCTGGGGGCGGGGCGGGTGCGGGGTGGCGCGGTCCGTGGGCGGGCCTAGGGTGCACTAGGGGGCGGCGGGGACGGGGAAGCCTTAAGTAGAAAAGTATTCTCAGGGTCGCGTTATAGGCAGACGGGGCGACAAAAGCCCCCCCACACCACCCCGACCAGCCTCACCACCCCCGCCGCTGTGGTGCGGACGAGGGCAGCGGGTTGCATTGCCCTAAACGGAACAGTTGCATGTAGCGCAGGTTATTCTGGGAAAAAAAAAGACAAAACCTGTCAAGCACCGAGCCGCTTCCAACGGCAGCGCAGCGCGGCGCGGCGGGCCTCAGCCCCCTACCCCCCAGCGGCTCCAACCCCGGCGCGCGCCGACAACGGCGGTCTGGCTGGCGGCCTTCAATTGAACGACCAGGAGAGACTTTTTTTTCCCGCTGAGCCCACGACCGATTTATCTTTGTAATCTCAGGGACAAATCTATCCCCACCCTCTCATATGTGAGCGGCCTCTGACCAGAAGGAGGAGGAGGAGGACACCCTGTCCCCGCCCCCGCCGCCCCCGCCACGCCGAACAGGCTGGCGCGTCCGCATCTTTATGGGGATCTGATCGCGGCCGCGGCCCGGTCTGGTGCGGTCAGCGCGTGGGTTTGACTTGTTTTACTCCAAGCCCGCCCCGCCCCCGCGCGCGCGCGCGCTGGACGCCACCGGAAAAAATGAGGAGAGGAGCATGAAATGTATGGGGAGGAATGCTTGCGCCTCCGCGGAGGCTCCGCGCGCGATGCGACAGTGCTGCGGCTGGAGGAGACGGGAATAAGCTCGACCATGTCTGCCCGGCCCGCGCACAGTTTCCACCCCGCCGCTTGAGAGGAAGACGTGTTTGTGTGGAGGGGGGATCAGGGAAGCAGGGAGGAGGGATCAGAGGGAGGGCTAGAGGGGGAGGGGCGAGGACGGGGACGTCACAACGCCCACATCAGGCAGATAAGCCAAACGCACCAAGTTGCACCGAGCCGCACAGCACCCCAGGGAGGAGGAGGGCGAGGGGTTGGCGGGGTTGGCGGGGGGGGGGGGGGGAGATGTGCGACGCTGGCGGGTGGCCGTCGTGGAGAAGCAGAGCCTCGCGTCTGGAGAATCAAGCAGCGATAAGAAAAAAAATATTCAGGCGAAAGCCGCGCGTGGGGTTCTAAGATTCCCCCCTCCCGCCGGCTATTCTACCCCACTCCACGGGGGAGGGGGAGGGAGAGGGGGGGGCAGCCCCCCGGCCACACGGGCTGCAAAACGACCCGCCGCTGCGGATGGAATATTAGATTGAAGGGCTCGGGCATTTCTTTCCTCCCCTATCGGAAAGGACATCGGTCATCGGTCCGGACACCGCGGACCCGCCCCGCCCCGCCCCGCCCCGCCCCCGGGACCCGTGTCCCGGTGCGATATGAGGGTCCTTCCGAAAACTACCCCCGCCCCGCCCCGCCCCGCCCCGCCCCTACCGCGCCATCTCCCTTTCTGCGCCATCCCGACCTTGTTTTTCCTGTTCCCAGCAGACGCCCCGCCCTTGCGAGCGGCGGGGCCGGGCACGACTGGACCAGGGCAGCAGTGGTTGGGGGGGAGGGGGGGATGACATGTAGCGTCCGGAAGGATCGGGCAGGCGGAGGAGGTCGGGGGGGGGGGGTGAGGGGTGAACGAGTGCTACAGCACCGCCGCGCCGCATGAAGAGGTCGTGACAAACATGTCATCGGCGACGTCCCATAGGGCCGGGTGGCGGGCGGCAGGCGGAGGGGAAGCAAATAGGAAAACAACTCCATTCGACCAAGGCATAAAAAAAGCAATGGTCGCCGGAGCTCCGCGCGGAGCCGTGGCGGAGCCGGACACGGAGGCTCGAGGCCACGCTGACCACTGTTACGTACCTCGCGGAGACAGGACGGGAGGGGACGCCACGCTCCGAGCAGACGGTGTAACTTTCTCGAGAGACAACATCGCGCGGTTACGCTTGACTACCCGCTGCTGCCCTTTGCACGGGTCACGATTTCCCCGTAACGATCAGCTGCCCGGACGTAATAGGTACAAGCGCTGCGCGGCGAGGGTCAAGTGCGCGAACAGCAAGAAGGAAGACTGCACTGACAAAGTGGCGACGTTTGCACAACAGTCGCCCTCCTCACGCAGGACAGGGCGGTGCCTCGTGGGGGGGCGGGGCGGGGCAGGGCGGGGAGGGGTACCCAGTACCCTCTTTGCTTCTGTGCCAGGCCAGCCAAACACCGGGGCGAAAGGGGGAAGGGCACTAGGGCGGCCAGATGCAGCAAGTACGGGGGTGGGGGGTTGGCGCGGTGTTGGCTAGCGTGCCCTGGTGCCTCCCGCCCCGCCCCGCCGGTCTCCTTCCGGACCGCGCCGTGCAGCTCGGGCAAGGCGGCCGAGCGGAGCGAAGGAGTTGAGTGAGGCGCTAACAAACAAGCCATACACTAATGGAAGATGCGGCAGTACGGGGCTATAGCCCTATAGGGCGGGGGGAGGTGGGGCGTTTTGCAGCCTGGGCAACACCATATCGAAAGCATACAAACATTTTCGAGACTAAACTTGAAAAATTACGTACGTGCTCTGCAAGTGAAAGGGTGGCGTGAAAACATGGAAAATTTTTGCGACAGTAAACCTCCCGAAGGAGGTTGCGGTTCCCGCCAGGCACAGGGCTTTTACCCCCCGTGGCAGCCGACAGCTTCGGTGTTCTTATGGGAACCGGCGCTTTTCGGACTGCGATCCTGTCGCGCAATTCGACAGATTTGATCCCCGTACTGCCAGATTTAGTCGTACGGTGGTTAACCGAACTGCCCTGTCCCCAGAGCATGGAATAGCTATTTTTGGAGCCAGATTCTAGGACTTATGACCCCACGACCGACCACCAGTCGTGGGCATGGGACGGAACTTCCTGGCAACCCGCTGTCGCTACCAGTGAAGAACCTACCTGGGTTTGAACCAGGCCCCATGTGCCGAGTCTCACAGACACCCCACGGCTTTCGCGGCACCACTAGACCACTAGACCGTCGGCGATTCCACGAGGGAGCTCGGTTGAAATGGGGGGCTTGAATTCCACTCTCCAAATTGTTGTCCTCAGAAAAATTAAATTTTTTGGTAAGATTCGAACCTCCGTCCTGCGACTCTCCGCGCGGACACTATGCCGGCGCGCCCACGACGCCACGGTACCAGATGCCGGACCACTAGGAGTCATGCTGCGCGAGAAGCCACAGTCACCGAAAACACGAACCCGGTGTCATCAGTACGCTTGCTCTCCGTGCGCTGCTAGACCGGCCGCGTAGCGTCATTGGTATCGACACTGCTCATAGCACCAGGTGGGCAGTGGTTCGAAAGCCTATCACACTTCTTTTTTTTTTAAGTCAGTCGCTGTGCTTTTTTTCAGTTGCCCGAGTCATAAGGACGGTATAGCTGGAATGAACAATTGGTCCACAAAAAAAAATATATAATAAAAAATAACAAGAATAAAATTCGCTGTTTTATGCATTATGATGGCACCCCCTGGGAATGCATGTGGCAGGGGAGGTATGATCATCCTGCATATGGTACCCCCTGGAACGGGCGGCTCAGCCCACGTCTTCGGCTCGGCTTGAGCGGCCGGTTAGTTGGGCGAGCGGCCGCGGGCAAGAGGGGGAAAAAGCGAGTAGAGCACAGGGGCGGGTAAGGGAGTGGGAGGGGGAGAGGGGAGGTGACGGTCCACTTTATTGGGAGTTGACAACAAAGGCCGCTCATGACGTTGGAGTGCCCTGCGGAGCCCTGCGGGCCTGGGTGTGCCCGCCCCGCCCCGCCCCGCCCCGCCCCGCCCCGCCGCCGGCCCGAGCCGAGACGTGTTCCCACTCCCAATGAGTCGCAGCGGCCCGGCCGGCCGCAGCAGTCACCCGGGCCGGAGAGAGCAGGGCAAATAGAGACCAATATCACTCCAGGCCTCGACTGGAATGGCCTAAAGAGAGCGAGAGAGAGAGAGAGCGGGGAGGAAAAAAGCAGGAACTCATCGCACAAAGGGCGCTCTACTACCCTTCCTCTTCCCGTCCTGGACTCTCTCCCACTCTCCCCTCCTCCCTGCCTCGCCCCCTTCTCTCCCTCTCTCTCGCTCTCTCTCTCTCTCTCTGTCCAAGGGTGGAGCTGTGGTGGGAAGAGCGGGGGTAAGGCGGAGCGAGGCGGCGGCTGCTCGGCGCGTAGGGTGTAGCCAATGTTTACAGGTTGTAAGTTTTTATGGAGTGTAAGACCGCGGGCTGCATTCAAGTTGCTTTTGCAGGGATGGGGTTGCGGCAGCGTGGGGAGGGCGAAGGGGGAGGCGACCGCGGAGGGGGTCGCAGTCGCGCGGGAGCATGGGGCAGGAGATCGGGGCACGAAGGAGGTACGGCGGGGCGCGGGGCAGCGGCTCAGCGTAAGTGGTTAGGTCGGGTAACAACGTACGTGGCAGGGCGGGGTGGGGCGGGGCGGGGCACTACCGGTGCCGCACCGCCTAACACGGAGCTGTAAAACACGAAGGATATTGCTGCTTCCCGCCCCCGCCCGCCCCCGCCCGCCCCCGGTGAACACGGCCGCCGTGACGACCGCATCAACACGCCATGCGACGCCATCCCGGCCGGTATATTGACTGCCGTCGGGCGGCCCACCACCCTTCCGCCCCCGGCCGCCCCCCGCCCGCCCCTGGCAGCAACGCAGCCCCCCAGCGCTGCCCAACAAAGTGACCGTAAACGACCGGCGGTCGTGGCGGCCGTGCCCGCCCCCGGCCCGCCCCCGGCCCACCACCGGCCCACCCCCGACTCGAAGCTGCAGCCTCCCAACAGGTGGTGATGTGTGCACAGTCGCAGCCGAGCCGTTCCGCTATCACCGCCGGAGCAGTAATGTCATTATTATTACTATTATTATTTTTATTATTATTGTAACTAAGAACAGCGAGCAGATGGTTCAGAAATGATGCACTGGAGTGAGTAAAATTTTGAAGCATGTCCTGATATTTTGACGGCTGAGAGGATATTTCGTTCAGGGTTGAACGTACAGGGTTGTCCTCGGGGAGCCGGCAGCCCTGCGCGGCGTGTTGCTGTTAGCGTTAGCGCAGCGCAGGGCACATCCCCCATGCTAAGCGGGTGGGGGCGGGGCGGGGCGGGGCGGCAAGCAGGGATGCAGCGCTCGGCTTTAGCTCCGCGCGGAAACTTGTCTGCGCAATTTATATCCTGCCTGCCTGCCTGCCCTCCTTACCTGGCTCTGCCTGGCTCCCTGTCTCCCTCCACGGTGCCAAGCCCGCGCTATGCTACGCCACGCCACGCCTCCGACAGATCGGCTCACAGCCACACACAGTGCAAGGTATGAGAACGCTTTCTGAGTACCCCGGTTTCTTTTAAAATGGGCCACCCTGAAATAAAATTTCTGCGTTGATGCATCGCGCGACACAAAACGTGACGAGACATTTTTTTTTTGAGCATCGGAATTAGAAGAGATACTTTGGGTCGCGCAAGTAACAGCGCCTATGCTGCTGTACCGCCCCATGGCTGCGCCCGCGGTCCTAGGGCGTGGCAGGGTGGGGCGAGGGCCAGGCCGCGGCCGCGACAGCAGGACACGAATGCAAGGGACACAGAATCAGCAGACGGGAGGGTCGTCGAAATAAAAATAGGAAAACTTTTAATCATGTTTGGGCTTTGTTTTACCGATGGAGCGCAGTGAGGTAGGCTGCCTCGGTCTGAGCAAACAGGGCCCGCGGTGGCCGCACCCCCCCGCCCCGCCCCGCCCCGCCCCGCCCGGCCAGGGCCCTGGACCCCACAGCAGCGGGAGTCAGGCCGATGCCCGCCCGGGGCGAGGCGGGGCGGGGCGGGGCAGGCGGGTGCGGACAACCAATTCAAAAGTAAGGGCGGCTTTCAGGGAAACACAAACAAACTTGGATGCGTGCGCGGCGGGGGCAGGCCGCGGAGCAGGGACGGCAAACAGGCACCGGCGCCAGGGCCGGCCAAAGACACCCCCGCAGAAACACATACTGTACTTCCCTATTCGGTTCGCGCTCTGCTGCAGGCCAACGAGTGCGTGGAGCAGGACGGCGACCGGGGCGCATGGGGTGTTCACCTCACCCTGCCGTAGAACATGCGCGCGATCCCGTCCCGCTCCGCCCAGGGAAGAGGTATAGGGCGGGGCGGGGGTCTATGGCGTGTGATCGTCAGCGCACCGCACCTCGCAGAGGGCGGGTTCGTAGTCAGGCAGCATGACTGCGGCGGGGCGGGGCGGGGCGGGAGCAAAGGCGGAGCGGGTAGGGTCAGCCTGTGATCCACCGCCTAGTCCTCGGCGCATGGCGCGGGCGTGGCGGCGCGGCGCCTCGCGGGCAGGCAGGGCAGGTGTATGTACACTGCAAACAGTTACGCTCACACCCGCCCCGCCCCGCCCCGCCCCGCACCTCGCGTGCCGATGGGATATGTGTGTGAGAGGTTAGGGGGTGTAAGGGCCGGCCGGCGGGCAGGGAGGGGCGTGGCGAGGCTAGCGGGGCAGCCTAGCCTAGCCCGGACCGGGCCCTGGGGACGCCTCGGCACCCCTCACCCCTGCGGCATCCACCGCGGACCACGCCCCACCCCGCCCCACCCCGAGTTTGTGTGCCCGATAAAATCAAATTTTATCGTGGCAATATATCAGGCTAGGGCCACTCTCCCATACGTCCCCCGTGTTCGCATCGCGGTAACACATCCGTGAAAGAGGCCTTCTCCTGGTCCTCTCCTCTGGCGCTCTGGCACCGCCGCGCCGCTGCCGCATCGCGGCCTTGCCCCCCCCCCCTCCTCCTCTGCGTACGCCCATCTGCGCCCAGTGCACAGTCTCGTACCCCAAACTTTCCCCATAAAATGCTAATCGCGGACCGACCTTCCTTTTTATTTAGCCTGAAAAAGGCTTTATTTTACTAAACCTTTTTGATTCTTGCTTTCTTTCCGTCTACATCACTCACTGCTGCATCAGGGCGGGAGGGGAGGTGGTGGGGCTCGCGGCTGCTCTAGCCTCGTGCGGAGACGGGCTAAACGCTGAGCCCTGCCCCGGGCGGGGCGGGGCGGGGCGGCGGAGAGCTAGACAGCACCCTAGGGGCGGCCTAGCCTAGACCACCGCGCCCGCGGGCCGGGCAGGGAATCTGGTTTATGTGACAATCATGGCCGTGTAACTTGTCGCAGCGCGGAGCAGGGGGTGAGGGGGGGGCAAGCCTGGCCGGTCACTGCCAATGAATGAAAGGGAACGGCCAGCCCCTTGCGGAGGGGTTGAGGAGGGGGTGTAGGAATGCGTTCGCAACAGCGCGCGGGGCCGGCAGTGCGGGGGAGAAGGCACCCTGCATCGACCTGTAATGAGGGAGTGCGAGAGAGAGGGAGAGAGGGGCACACAGAGCGGGGCAGAGGAAGAGCGCGTCAGGGCGCGCCGAGGGTTTGCCGAGGGGGTGATGGTGCTGTTTCCGAATGCAGTCTTTGCGTGAGCGGAATTATGATGGTCCGGGCGCTCCGGGCGCTCCGGGCCGGGCTGGCTCCGGAGTGCCGGTCCCCACCCGCACCACGCACTCGCACTGTCGCACTGGATGAGCGGCACATAACTCCCACGACTGAAATACAGTATGAGCGGCCCGGGCCCGGTCCAGTCGGTCTCACGGCACGAATAGGACCAGCCCAGCCCAGCCGGGTGGGTTTTATTGATACCCCCTCGGGCTGCGCCGGGCGCCGGGCTGGGCCGGGCTGGAGCGAGTAGAGGTCCGCTCCAGCCGCTCCGGCCCGGCCGGCCAGCTGGACCACGAGTCGCTGGACGCGCTGCCAGCGCCAGGCCAGGCACCAGGCCCGCATATTTCATTCGGGCGCGCGCAAAACTGCCCCGCGCCCCGCCCGCTGCTTTCCAGCTGGATTCCTATAGCACACCGTACTGTACCGGGAAATCATGATCGCATCCCCCTCCCTACCCGCATATAGGTTTAGGCAGACATCCTCAAACACGAAGGGCGGGAAAAAAATGCAGAGTGAAAAAATAAATGAGTTTTCGTTTTATCCTGTGACAGGACCGGACGAAACCGGGCCGGACAACACGCCGAAGCCTTCGCAGCCCGCCTCATCCGCCAAAGTACTCCGCGGGGCGGGGCGAGGAAGGGGGGGGGGGGGGGGCGAACGTACAGAGTCCGGCAATCCACAGCCCAGGGTCGGGTATTCACGACTCGGGTTTAACTTTCAATCTTGGCATTGTTGTATTTTTTGCTCCTTTCTCTGTTTGTGTGGGGTATGAGGTTGCGTATGGTGATACTGGTGACAGACAATAAACCCCTTTTCGCTTATATACTCCACACGTGGAAACTTATGAATAAAATGAAACAGAAACCCCAGCAAGCTCCACTCCGCTCTACCCCGCCGCACCCAGCCCCCCGCCCGCCCCTATCGCCCACACGCCGCGGCAAGCCAAGGGATTTACACTGCTCTCCAATATTGAGGTACCTCCCGCCTCCCCACGAGCCTCCGCGCCCCGCCCCGCCGCGCCCCGCCGCGCCACGCTCCGCCACCGCTCGTTCTATCCCTCTCGCACTCACGGGCGGGCGGTGCGGGGCGGGGCGGGCCCTGTCAGGCCTCAGTAAGTGAGATTGCGCGCCCGGGCCCTACTCCGGGAGAGCTGCGGTCCGCTCTGGCGTGGTGGGGCGGCCGGGGCCGGGGTGGCCCATTGACAGACCCGAGCCTTTTAACATGTATCGCAGCATATCGGACGGGGTTCCAATTCCGGGTCTGTGGAGGAGCGGCGTGCGTGGCTGTCCGTGGCGGGGCGTGGCGCGGCGGGGTCGGGCCCGCGCTGGTACCGCAGCGGGCGCCATTGAAAACAGAGGGGTGCGAGAGGAGAGGGGGGTGGGGGGAGACGACCGTGACCCCCGATACCCTACCCTACCCGGCCCGGCGCGGCCCGGCGCGGGAGTACGGGCTTAAACCTCCCTCCGGACCATGTACACACGTGGCGTGTGTGTACTACACTGGTGGAGAAACAGACGTACAGAACAGACCTGCCGTCATCGTTTGCCGGAGGAAGAGGGAGAGGTTTGGCCGACGCCGTGGCCGTCGCCCTGCCCGCCCCTCTTATTCAACTTGTTGAATTATAGAAACCGTCCGACATGTCCCCGGGGCAATTTCTCTTCCTCGGGCTGGCGCGCACCCCTCATCCTCGCCCCGCCCCGCCCCGCCCCGCCCTGCAGTGACCCCCGCCCCGCCCGCCCCACTAATACTTCCTGACGTATTGCCGTCCCCTGGGAGCGGCGGGCCGTGGCGGCGGGTGCGGTGCTGCAAGTTCGATGCCGCGTGTCAGTTAAGCCCCTCTAGCTGTCCCGCGCGCGGCGCGCCCCAGCGCATTGCCTGATCCTGACAGCTCCGCCCCGGCCCGCCCCGGCCCGGCTCCATCCGCCGCGTGATCAAAGCAATGACACGGGCAAAAAGTTGCACGCTCCACGGCATCCGCTACATGCCGCCCCGCCCCGCCCCGCCACGCCCCGACCCCGCCTCCCGCAGCGCCGCGGCACTCGTAGCGCCTTCACGGTAGGCAGTCCGCCGGCGCGCGCGTTCACCGGGTTGCCTACTCTGCACATGGCGGGCGCTCTCCCCGCTCCGCGCCGGGCTCCGGCCGAGCCCCCTCGATCTCTCTTAAGGCTCTCCGCTCCGACGGCTCGGCTCGGCTCGACTTTCTCACGCTCTGTGCCGATGGGAGCAGGTAGAGGTGAAGGGCGAGGGGGAAGGGGAGGGGGAGGAAGGGGGCGAGCAAGCCCTCGCCCCGTAGCTCTGCCGGCTGAAGGTCTCGGAGCGGAGCCTCTACTCAGGCCAGTGAGAGCGAGAGCGGGTAGTTAGGAGGAAAAAGAGAGAGAGAGATGGGGGTAGGGGGGGGGGGGGAGAAGGGGAGGGGTGGAGCCCATGAAGCCAAGGTGGTTCCAATCGGAAGAAATTCCCCGTTCGTTACCCGGCGCCCAGGTGGCGGGCCGAGGCGCGGCGGATCGTGGCGGGGTGGGGCTGGGCGGGGTGAGCCCCACCGCGCCCACCCCGCCCCACTCCACTTACGTTCCCCGCCCTTCTCTTAAACTCGTTAAAACTTCGACCCCTCTTAATTCGAGGCCAGTCGATGGTGCGGCAGGACGGCCGGCGCGGCGGGGCATTCCCGGGCGTGGCGGGCGGGGCGGGGTGGGGCGGGGCGTGGCGGCGCGGAACGCCCTCATGGTGAGCCGCACGCTGTGCTCCGCTCCGTTCCATGTCGCGGAGCCGTGTCGCACTGGAGCTCTGCGTGCGCATTACCCCCTCAGCAGCTCTGATGAGATTTTGTAAGACTGATTTTGAAATCGGTTAAATTAGCGGCATACGGAGGTTGGGCTGCCGCGGGGCGGGGCGGAACGGGGCGGGGTGGGGCAGTATGTCCTCGGGATTAGACCGCTGTAACAACAGCCCCGCCCCGCCCGCATGGTGGCCGGGGAGCCGCTAAAGTGGCGGCGACGCTCGCGACGGACGGCCTCCCTCCTCGTGTTTATCTGCCTTTGAATCGAAGCCAACTTAACGGCTTTGCATTCGGATAATCGGGCCCCCGCCCCCGTCCCCACCGCGCCGCGCTCTCGACGACCATTTTCGCGCCATTTTACGAGGGATTTCTCGCGCCGGAGGAGGCGCGGGGAATGAGTGGAGTTTCGCCGCGCGCACCTATCTCAGCAGAGGACGGGGAGGGAAATCCCCGCGTAGGCCGTCTGCTGGGTGTGCTCCCGGTCCGGAGCTCCGCGTCCGGGCGCGTCGCGGCGCGCAGTTACATACTTTTCCTTTTCTCTTTCACTCCACGCGTGGAGCGTAGCGGCGCACCGTTACATGCTTTTCCTTTTCCTTTTTCTGTCAGCACAGCCGACGCGACGCGACACGACGCACGCGTCCAAACCCGCGCCCCGCCCCGCCCCGCCCCGCCCGGAAGTACGCTCATCCCGTCCCGTTTCGTCCCGTACGGCCCGTACCGTAGCACAGTGGCCCGTGGGCCGGGCTGTTCTGCATAATCCATGGGCATGGGCCGGCAGGTCGCGGGGCGGGGCGGGCACGTCCGGAGGTGAGCGCGAGGAGTGTCCGTGCGGCGCGCGGCACGCGGAGGGGGCAACGTTTCCGGAGGCATCCCTGCTTGGCTAGTCTCGCAAACTCCTCGGACCAGAGAAAGGAACTGGGCTCGCCCATCTTTGCATATTGTGTGTCTATTGGCGCACCTTGCGGATCCGTTCGCATGGTGAGGGGGTGGGGTGGGGGAGGGTCAGGGGGCTGGCACCTGGCGCGGATCAGCTCAGGGGTTATGCCGCTGACAACGAGGAGGGGTGCGGATAGCGAGCAGGGCGGGGCGGGTCGCCGGGGAGGGAAACGCGCTGGGGGCGGCAGGGGGATAAGGATGGGGTAGGGGTAGGTGTGGTTGTGGGGGGTACCTGAGGTGTCGGCGGGTAGGAGGAGGAGGAGAGGGAGGAGGTACTCCCCACCCCATGGGCCGGCAGGTCAAGCTGCTGCAGACGATAACGGTCGTAACTCGCGCCCCCCGGCGGTGATGGGGGAGGAGGGGAGGGAGGGACGGAGGGAGGGAGGGAGGGAGGGAGGGAGGGAGGGAGGGAGGGAGGGAGGGATAGCGCTGATGAGCGGGCCGCTTAATCAGACAAGACTAAGGGATGGTCGATGCGGCGTTGGGTCGATGATCACCTGAGTGCGAGTTCTCATTTCAATTATTTTTTCTTTATTTCCTCTTTTTAAAGCCCCCCGTCGTAGCTCATCAAATGTTCGTCGGGCGCCCCGCCCCGCCCCGCCCGAGTGTATAAGGCTGGGATAGGCAGGTGCGCCCCGCCCCAACTCTACATTATTGACTGTTTCGTTTGTTTGCAGCACGCGGGTCATTCTCAAAAAAGTGTCACATTTGTGTCCCTGGCACTTTATTCTTAAAATACAAGCAAAACAACATCGTTTGGGGTCGAATAGTATGTACTACATCGAGATGGACTCGGGCCATGTGCTTTCCTTATGAAATACAATTCTCAAGGGGTCACTGGGAGGACAAATATAGCCAAAACTTATGACTTTGTCTTGTCCCTGCACCCCATTTGAAACTAATAATCGACAAGATATCGAGACAAATGTTTCAAAGGTCAAATATTAGCAGTGTGTCCGACGTAGAACTGTTCAGTGAACAATTTAAGCCAAACGGCGTCAAAAAAAATTAAAAATTACCGGAGTTATCACATTTTGAAAGTTTGTCCCTCAGTTTTGTGTATTTCACGTTTTGAAAACATAATTCAAGTTTAAAAACTGGAAAAGGCGACTAGAGTTGCAAAGTTTGTTGCAAATGAGACTTTAGACCACCCTCTATGAGATTCAAGTCGGTTTGGACACTTTTCACAAGTTTAAACTTGTTTAATTTCGTATTATTTGAGCGTAGAAAGGTGAAAAAACGACCAAAAACAGGGGTCAGATTGCTTTGACCGAGAGAGGAGAAAGGGGGAGACTCTAAGAGTGGGAGAAGGGTAGTTACAGGGAGGACATTGATGGGCAACCGGGGGGGGTAGAAGGTTACAGGGAGGACATCGATGGGCGGTGATAGAGTGAAGATTACAGGGAGGACATGGGTGGTTACAGGGAGGACAGGGATTTACGGGGAGGACATAAGTGGTTATAGGGAGGAGATAGGTGGTTACAGGGAGGACAGGGGGTTACGGGGAGGACATAAGTGGTTATTGGGAGGAGATGGGTGGTTACAGGGAGGACAGGGGGTTACAGGAGGGACATCAATGGGCAACAGGGAGGGGGGGTTAAAGGTTACAGGGAGGACATAGGTGGTTACAAGGAGGACATCGATGGGCGGTGAGAGGGTGAAGGTTACAGGGGGGACAGTGATTAACGGGGAGGACATGCATGGTTACAGGGAGGACAGGGGGTTACGGGGAGGACATCAATGGGCAACAGGGAAGGGGGGGTGAAAGGTTACAGGGAGGACATAGGTGGTTACAGGGAGGACATCGATGGGCGGTGAGAGGGTGAAGGTTACAGGGAGGACAGCGATTAACGGGGAGGACATGAGTGGTTACAGGGAGGACATCGATGGGGAACAGGGAGGGGGGGCGGTGAAAGGTTACAGGGAGGACATAGGTGGTTACAGGGAGGACATCGATGGGCGGTGAGAGGGTGAAGGTTACAGGGAGGACAGCGATTAACGGGGAGGACATGAGTGGTTACAGGGGAGGACAGGGGTTACAGGAGGACATGGATGGGCAACAGGGAGGGGGGTTAAAGGTTACAGGGAGGACATCGATGGGCGGTGAGTGGGTGGAGGTTACAGGAGTACATGGGTGGTTATGCAGGAGGATACGGGTGGTTACAGGGAGGACAATGATTAACTGGGGAGGGACCCTTTGGGTAGTTACAGGGAGGACAGGGGGTTACGGGGAGGACATCGATGGGCAATAGGGAAAAAAGGGGGGGTGGTGGTGAAAGGTAACAGGGAGGACACCATGCGTATTAGAATATTGGTCGTCATTTCGAGAACGAGGGGTAAAAGTTCCCCCTACAATAAACGCTTCGGGAGGTGACGGCACGATCCCCCCCCCCCCCCCCCCCGGTAGGCTCTACTGGTAGGCCGCCAACTTCACATGAGTGCTTGGCGGGTTGGCCTACCTAGTGTGTCCGCCTCAGTAACGTCCACCGTGGGGGCGCGGACGGGCATTACAGGAGGACACCGACGGGTACAGTGGATAAAGGGGTTACAGGTGAGGGCACTGATGAGTGACCAGGACTTACATGGGGAGACAGGCGAACACTAAGTGACCACATTTACCGAACCGTAGGTTTACAGGAAAAGCCAGTCATATTAGGCACGACTGCTTAGCTTGGGTTGGCAGCCTCACCCGTAGAGAGGCAGCGCGCTAACAGCATGTGGTCTACCCTGTAATGTCTGGTGTTTGAGTGTCCTCACTCGCAAGTCTGTGTCTTCCCTGTAACCACCACATGTCCCACCCTGTGACTTTGTCTTCCCTGCATAACATCTGGTGTCCTCCTGTAACCATTTGTCTTCCCTGTAAGCCGTCCAACTGCCCACCACTGTAAATTTTTGTCTTCCCTGTCACATTTGAGGTGTCCATCCTGTAACCATACGCCCATGTCCAACCTGTAACCTTTAATCTTCCCTGTAACATCTAGTGTCCTCCTTTTAACCCTGTGTCTTCCCTATAACCGCCCATGACCATCCTGTACCTTTTTGTCTTCCCTGTAACATTTGGTGTCTTCCTGTAATACTTTGTCTCCCCTATAACCGCTAATGTGTCCGCCCTGTAACATCACAATGGTGATCCTCTGCTTGTAACCCTGTGTCTTCCCTGTAACCCAAACACCTATGTCCACCTGTGACTTTTTGTCTTCCCTGCCAACATCTGAGTGTCCCTCCTGCTTAACCCGCTGTCTTCCCTGTAACCGTCCAGTACCCACCCTGTAGAAATATTTGTCTTCCCTGTTACATTTTGGTGTCCTCCCCTGTAACCGCCCGTGTCCAGCCTGTAACTTATTGTCTTCCCTGTAACATCTGGTGTGTCCAACTCCTGTAACCCTTTGTCTTCCCATGTAACTGGCCATGTCATCCTGTAAATTTTTGTCTTCCCTGTTACATTTGGTGTCACTCACTGTAACCGCCCATGTCCACCCTGTAACTTATTGTCTTCCCTGTAACATCTAGTGTCCTCC